>NDGN011377189.1:0-11704 GCA_002564285.1 Tympanoctomys barrerae
AATATGCAATGTATTAATTATTGTAACTGTCCTACTAACCTGTTTGAAACTGTCTCATTGCTACTTCTTTCTCATTAAAATTAGTTTAAAAAAAGGAAAAGAAAAAGAAAAAGAGATAAAAGCTACAGAATAAAGTAATCAAGGCAACAGGTACAACCATCATCACCCTGAAGACTCAAAGGAATGAGAAATCAGGACCAAATAGAGGAGATGCGGAGAGAAAAGGAATTTTCAGGAGGTAACCATTGTCACCTCTCATCCTCAGAAGAGCAATGCTGCAAGAGTTAGGCCAGGAGCTGAATCATGTTNGAAAATTAACTGGGTAGAAATTGAATGATGTGGGCAAGATGTGGATAGAAGAGGTGCCCTTACACAAAGAAAGAATAACCATAGCTGGCAGCTGTACAAATAAGCATTTCAGCCCCATGATTCCTTGACTGTATAAAATAGCATGCCAGAACACTGGACCAAAGCAACGGGACTTGACAAAGATTAATGTGAAGTGTGGCACCAAGGATCAAAAAATCCATTGCACTAGCATGAGTTGAGGATGCCTGACATGGAAGCTATTCATCTGAAAACAAGCTCAGCATTTAGTTGACCACAACTATCACATAAGCCAACAGTGTGACTAGGCTTGCAAAATATTATCCCAAGCCTGGGTGCCACTAGCATTCTTGGTGCATGTTGGAAATACACCCCTTTGGCTGTTGGCAGAAATGTATTCCTTTTTGGTTGCTACCATTTGGGACAATCACCCTAAAATTAGAATATGCCCAGAAAGCTACCAAAAAAAAAAAAAAATCAGATATCTGTGAGGAACAGCTGACAGAACCATGGCTTAGCCTGAAGACAAGGCCACACTTTCAAATTTTTGGCTAGCTATTTCACACAAGGTAGACTTGTTTTGAACTAGGATTAGTGACGGGAGTCCCAGGGAAGAAGGACCTTTGCTCCATTTGGAAGCATCCAGCTGTGAAACTGGCTGCTTTGAGAAAGAATGCTCCCCTGCTCATGGAAATGCCCAGCCGACAGGGCTCAGCATGACTCCTACACTTTTACTTCTCACTGCTTCTCAGGGACTTTGCATTTAGAACATACTGTAAAACACCTACCTAAGTGCATTTAAGCTACCTGATATTTTAAAAACAATTTAGAGGACATGAGGTAGGACTTCAAACTCTCCCTATGTTCTAATTTAATTCATTGGAAAGCAGCAGGTTTGGGCTGATAAAATACATTTTTGCTTAACTAAAAGTTAATGCTTAAAAGGACATCAAAAGGCATAAATTGGAATACACTTCTACCTCTTTTTGCAGTAACTCCCACCCTGGGTCATTGTATGAAAGAAGCAAGGCTTAAGGAGGTAAAACAGCATAAAGTTAGTAAGTGGGTTCTGGAGTCTTCACCTGGAAAACAACCCAATCCTACTGACCTGTGGGTATAAGACAATGAGCATCTGTAACACGGAGATAAAGAGGGTATTTTTCTTGTAGGATTTCCTTTTAATGAAATTTAATTAATATTTTAATACAAATAATATGTTACAATGAATAAAAACAAATACAGATTTACAAAATTAAACCAAATATATTTTCCATAAAGTTCTAGGGAAGCAGTAATTAGTATTTGAACTTTGGACTTTAGAAAACCTAGTCAATTTCAAATCATTTGATACCTTTAAGAATTTACTATGACCACAATGAGTTCCTTGCTGAAGCAACAGGTGCGATGATTTTGCATTGTTTATAAAATGCTTTGTGATACTTTTGGTGAGAGGCAGAGAAAAGGGCAGCCAACATTCCTAGTGTTTCTCAGAGGCACTGAGGGCTATAACCACAGGGCTTTTCCTGCAGGATCTCTGCAGAAACAGTATTGTGCACCCCTCTTCCTACGAATCTTGTAGGAATATCAAGAGTGGTACTGGAGCATAGCAATTTTCCTCTCCTCTTACAGTTCATTTTCAAAGGATGTAGCTATATTCTGTTTTTCTCTCTCCTTATTTAACAATTATGTTCTTTTGCTTATTTCTTTAAAATGGAGTAGGAAAAACCTCCACTTAATTAAGATTAAGATGTTTCCTATTGAGATGATAGTAGGCTAAATAAAAAGAATGTCTTAACGCTGGTGCCATCATTACACTGGCTAACTCTTCTGCTTTCACATTATTTCACAGACAAACTTAGTTTAGAATAGGGAAAAAACCTTCATTTATTGTAAATCAAACAGTCATATTAACGCAAACATCTTAATATTAAATAGATGGATTTTTCCTACTCCTTTTTCTTGAATTAAAACAAAATTTAACACTTAAGGAGAGGAGATAATTTTTTCACATGTAAAGTATTGGGACCACAGAAATTTTATATTTTCATAGTCAAATAGCCATTTATTCCACAGTGCTTCTTTCTTATCCCCTATGAATTTACAAAATTTTTCTATATCCTAAGATATCTATCTTTACTGATATCTATACTGAGCTTATCAATATCCCCTCTGTATTTTCTACTGGTTTCTTAAAATATTTAAATTCTGCAACACCACATGGTATGATGCAAGTGTATTTTTCTAAAATAACTTAAACAAATGTCCAGGTCTGATTTCTCTCACTGGATTAGAATAAATTACATTTATCACATACTAAATTCTATACAAATATCTATTCTTGGACTTTGATTACATCAATGTTTGAAATTTCACTAAAGTCATACTATTTTAATGATTGTAGCATCATTTGTTTTGAAATCTGTTCATCAAGGTTATCTTCATTGTTCTTTTTTTAAATGATGTTCTGAGATAGGGTCTTCCTGTGTAGTTCAGGGTGGTCCTGAACTCACCATGTAGCTCAAACTTCTGCCTCAGCCTCCCAAATACTGTGATTACAGGCATGTGCCACCCACCACACCCACCTGGCCAAAAGAGCTTTTTTTTTTTTTAATTTTAAGGAAGCGTCTACAGGGTATTCAGTGTCTCACTACTAGTTGGACTCATAGTGATCCACCAGTTCACAGCCTCCCGAGAGCTGGGATTACAGGTGTGTGCCACCATGCCCAGTCTCAGTCTCCATCTCAGCATGCCCTGTGGGCAGAGCTGGAACAGCATAGTAGGGTTTGAACCCCTGGGCCCTGGGCCTGCTTGCAGGTGCTTTAATCTGCTGAGCTATTTGGCAGGCCCTAAAAGAAATTTTCTTGATGTCTCACTTTAACGTACTTTGTTATAATGCAAATAAATGTCCCATAAGAATTTTTTTTGAGAGCAACAGGAAAGACAGATAATAGGAAATAGGGTGATAGATCTTTCTCAAATAGGAAGAAGATCAATATATGGAGGGAGAGAGAAGAAGGGGAGGGATAGGGGATTTAAAAAAAGGAATTAACACATTCATGACAGAGCCACAATTTGTATGTCTTGGTGCCAGATGGCTTGAACCACCTGTGATACATGCATGACTGTTTCATGCATGACTCTACCACTTCTACCACCAGTGGTACAAACTGTCCAATGAGACAGTCATCCATATACCACTAGTGGTTCAAGTTGATAGAAAAAAAAAATGGTGTTATGTACATGTACCAACTCCATACAAAGAATGTAAATATATATGGCAAACATGTACCAATAATTTTTTAAAATTAAAAAGCATATGTTTGAATTTACATTAAGCATATAAATTATTATGATAATAACGTATATTAATAACAGTCTTCCAATCAATGAACATAGTGTGCATCTCCTACTAGAGTCAAGAATTAATCTTTATGTCCCTCAGAGTGTGTGTGTGTGTGTGTGTGTGTGTGTGTGTGTGTGTGTGTTGGGGAGAGCTTTGTGGATCAAATAAAACCAAGGCTTCACCCATGCAGAGCAATGAGTTATATTCACAACCTCTTTCAATAATATTTTGGTTTCCTTCATATATGGCTCTCACATTTCTTTTTTTAAAGGTTTTTCCTATTTTATAATTTTTTCCTCTTAAAGAACAAGCTCTTGAATTTACTAACTTTACAATTGGTAAAGCATATAAATTGTTATGATGATAACATATATTAATAACAGTCTTCCAATCAATGAACATAGTGTACATCTCCAACTAGATTCAAGAATTAATCTTTATGTCCCTCAGTACAAATGTTGCTGTTTTCCAAAGCAACATTTATGTTTTGACTTTTATTATTTTCTTTAGTCTTTTTAGTTTTATTGATCCTTTGTTCCAACTTTTTGTACTGAGTATTTAGTTAATTTATTTCCTTATTAAACAATAAAAAATACTTATGGCTATGAATTTTACCCAGAATATAGCTTCGACTACACATAATAAGTTTTAAGAAGTAGAGTTCTAATTTCTAATTATTTTCTAAATAGTCTGTAATGGTAGTTTTTCTTTTCTATTTTAATCCATCTTTATTTAGGAAATTGCATTTTTATTACCAAATGGTTGGATGATTTTAATTAAAATTTGATAGTTATTAGTTTCTATTTTAAATTATATTCAGGCAAAGGGACCTATATGGTTTATTTTTAATTTGTGAAAGTTATTGCATTTTCCAGCAGCCTGGTGTGTGGTCATTTAAGCTAAATTACTGAATACATTATTAAAATTTTCTGTCTTCCACCTCTACTTTTCTTTCTTCCTCCCTCTTTTCTTCCTTCCTGTCAATTATGGTCAAGGATAGGAGAAGTATGTTAGAATCTCTCACAATGAGAATTTTCTGTTAACTGTTCCTCATTGGTAGTTTTGCTCTTGTAACTTGACCATACATTTTCCTCTGTACAGTATATAAAGAGCCCTTTGACCAGGCCATTTCTTCCCTGTGCCTCATCTCTGCCACAGCCTGTGTTGTAGTGATTAAGCATCATCACATTCAATACCTTTTGGGTCCTTAGGACAAACAATCTCATTAGACAGACCAGGTAGTGAGGTAGTGATCTCCAGCCCCATTGTTTTACAAAAGTGAAAACTAAAACCAGTGACTCTCCCAAGTTTGGTGCCTTTTTCTGCATCTCAATCTGCATAATCACAGTTCTGTCTCCTTCACTAGATCCTGAGTTCTTGAGGCCCACACCACATCTTTCTTCCATGACACCTGCCTGGAGGAGGTCTTCAGCCTACATTGACTGATGGGCCACCCATTACCAAGCAGCTTTCCCCTCTGTCCTCTGGCTTTCTTGTTCATTTTATAAGGGATGTCTTCTGGAAGTGTAGGGTCTTGGGGCCACAGAATATGAAATTAATACATAAGACAGAGAAAGAAATTTACCAGTGTGCAGCGAACAACTGTGATTGAAACAGAATCTTCAGCTTCCCTGAAAAGAATAAAGACAAAAATATTCAGTCATTCTATGACATGTAGATGCATTTAAGTCAGAAAGACTGCCAGCATCATTATAAAGCAGCCCATTTCCCATCACTGACTTTGGCTTGGCAAAACTGAGAACAATATTGGGGAAAATAGTGACCAGCCAGTGAGTGATCTCGAGCTGGTCCAGAATATTCAGATATCCTCTTCTACTATCTAGTCTGCACCTACAGCCACTAAGTTAAGGCTTTTAGTTTAGTTTCAAATGATGGAGAACTTATCCACTTGATACTAATTAAAGTTATGTTAAAAATTTTAAGAGAAATCAAAAACAGATAAATTAAGGTGCTATTTCAAAAAAACTTAGGCCAAATACTGCACTAAGTAGAATGAATGTCTGTAGATAATACTGATCAGATAAAAGCCAATTAGTTTGTGGTCTTTAGAAACATAATGTCAGTGTACTGAATTCAAACATACAATCAAGATATCAGACATTTTTATCTTGTATTACTCTCATAGATTTCAGAAGAGACCAAAACAACCAGGTAAATGCCATCTTCTCCTTTGTCCTAGCACGCAGAATCATGGAATCAATTCATACTTTACTTTCTCTTTGCCATTTCTGCATAGAGAAAGAATGTGTGAAATAACTTTGTTTGAATTCTTGCAGTATGAACATTTAGGTCAATGGTAGCTAAGGTGTTCTTTCCTCTGGTGGATAAGCTAACCTGAGGTTCCTGTGTCTGAGGATTGCTGATGTCCCATTTTATGTGAGAACAGGCCCATTCAGAAATAAATCACAATAAGCTGAGGCCCAGTGCTTTAAAAGGACACTTTAGTCTCACACATATTTGAAGGAATTAGCGACCATTTGTTGCCATTATTGTTGTATCATTTTATCACTCCCTGCCGCTTCTAAGTGATAATGAATAATATGCTGTTTTTAGATGCTGGGAACTAAGTTAAAAAAAAAAAGCAAGCCTGAGATTCTCCCATAATAAAAAAAAACATGGTATAGGGGACAAATGTACTGTACACCTCAAGCCACCGCTGAGAAGCTAACAGTGACTGCAGGAGAGTAGCTCTGGGACTCAGAATCTTTGCACCAGGACCTTCCATCATCTGTGTTGCACTTCCTCAAAATTTTCTCAGGGCAAACTGAACTCCTCAGCACACCCTGGCCAGCATGCTGCTTCTGCCTGTCATGCTCCCTATCTCTCCCTTTACTTCCATCTTCGTTGGCCAAACTCCCCAACATCAAAGGTATAACTTCTGTGCCTCTGGATCTCTCTCTGCTTTGCTCAGCTACAATTTCCTCCCAGGCTGGAGGAAACACCAGTGTTCATAATCCATTTCTTCTGTTTTTCTTGCTGTTGTACCTACTCTCAGTCTCATGTATACACATGTGTGGATCTGCACCAGCAGCCTGCAAGTGGCCGGGGAGTGGAGTTACTGTTGCTCATAGGGTTCCTTGCCCAGAGTAGGTAAATGTTACATAAACACTCAAATTCTGCTCTGCTGCTTAAAATACAAACATTTGTTGATTCATCAATTTGATCTAGCTTAAAAGAAATATTAGCAATGCTGAAGTTCTAAAATTTGTTTGCTGAAAGTGACCATCTTTGGGAGAATAACCAAGAAGGCAAAATTCTTGATTTCCAAAATATACTTCTGTATTTTTAAATGAAATCATCTCCTCCTTGGCTACCCTACCTGCTCAAGTTAGTTTCTGGCATCCTTTTAGCAACACTGAGCTGATCTGAAGAGATTGTTCTTTAAGTTTTGGTCTGATTCCCTGTAAATGTTAAACTGTGTGTGTGTGTGTGTGTGTGTGTGTGTGTGTATGCATGTCTGTCTGTGAGATTGTACTTCAGAGAGTAGAAACTGCATCTTCATTTTCTCTTCTTCTACCTTGCAGTTGTTACCTGATGTTCAGTGTTTGCTGTGTATGACAACCCTCAGAAATGTGCACTAGCCCAGGGCTGGGGAGATAGCTTGGTGGACTAAAAGCCTGCCTGGCAAGCACAATATCCTGTCCCCTGTACCACATGCCATGCCAGCCCCTGCACCATGCTGGCCACTGAAAACAGGCCTGCTGGCATGTGCTTGCAATCCCAGAGCTGGGGAGGCTGAAACAGGAGGGTCACTATGAGTCCAAGCTGCATAGCGAGACTGTATCAAATAAATAGATAAATAAATAAATGAAATATATACCAGCCCAAAGCCAGAGCAGTGAAACTCACAAGAAGGCTCAAATTTATGTAATTTATCTTTAAGTTAGCTTTTACCTAATTCTACTTCTCATCTCTGTCTATTTAAGTTAAAATCATTAAGATAGGGTTCAGTGAAAAATTTGAAAGTCAAAGCCTGTATGGGCCTATATAATGTTTGTGGGTCCTTTTCCCTCCCATCATTGACATTCTTCTACCCTAAAACCAGTGTCACCAAATTCCAGAGCAAACCATATCCACTGATTCACTTGAGCATCTACTGTGTACCTGCCCTGATCTCAGGAGATCATGGTTGAGGCAGCAGATAAGGCATTTACACAAATCACAATAAGAGCAGGGCAAAGTCATGTATGAAACTACACATGTGCCAACCAGGTGGTATTTTAGGAACATGTTTAAAAAAAAAAAAAGATACCAAGTGTTAAAGAAGAACAAACAGATCTGGTATCTATTTAGTTCAATCTTTGGCATTTGTCACAGCAAGCCCCCGCCCCCGCAGTCCTTAGAAGGTAAGACTTATAAGGTGTTCATTAGCATGCTCCCCACAGTGTCTAGCACAGTGCCTTGCTCATAGCAGGGGTTTAATAAATATAGCTTTTTATACCTCCCTCACTATTATGTGGGCGGGTGAAAGAGAGCAGATAGTTTACAGCCACCACTGAGAACCCATCCTACTAGACAGAACTAAAACCCCAAGCTGGGCTGTTCCTGCTGCATTAAATAAGATTATCTCTATGATTATCTCTGCAGCTCTGGATGATGGAAGACAATTTAGTACCTTAAAATATCGACTGCACGTTCATAGGAAAGGTCTTCAGCAGGCTCATTGTTCATTTGGAGGATCTGATCACCGGGGAAAAGCTTGCCATGAGAAGAACCTCCTGTTGGACAGAAAGTAAGTAAATGATTCTCTGGTCAGAAAGGCCTAGATCCCCAGTGTCACAGTGGCACAGCTGAATGGCAGCCTGAGTTGCTTGGGCACTGGCTCAGATGGATCTGTCTTTATAAAGCATCAATAGCGTATATCATCCGTCAACTTCAAGGGGGTGTGTTAGGAGGCTCTACTGAGAAAAAACTAGCAGAAACCTTGTACATTAATAGTGTTTGCCAATGAATGTGTTATATTTGTCTGTAAAGAACTGTGCTGTACATGTGCATGCACGTGCACACCTGCATGTATGTAAACTGAAATCCATTTTAACTAGTTCCGATCTAACATCAGTACATAGCTCAAGTATGAAAACAAACACTAGGCTTTCCATCCTGCTCCTCTGCATCCCAGTACACTCTATATTCCACAAAGATTCAAGTGAAAACAAATCAATAGTTTCTTTTACTGTCTGCCCAGAAATTCTTGTCAGCTAGAAGCATGCAGGGTACGTGGAGGAAGGCCAGCTTATCCAAATACTTCCCTTGTCTCTGAGACTGGAAGTGGAAGGGGTTGGGGGTGAGGCACCAGGCTCAGGCTGAGGCCAGTGGGAAGCTGAAACTCAAGAGTAGCAAGTGCTGTGGGGGCTCCCTCCCTCCCAGCACCAAAAGAAGCTCCAGAGGCCAAGACAGAATGAGGTCAGAATTTTCTAACTTCCTGGGGTAGCATTTTCTGCCTTTCAATACAGGACAGAGAAATGGGAAGAGAGCCAAGACTACTTTGCTCCAAGAAACCAAACTCCTTTCACATTTCCAGTCAAACCCTACCTGCTGTGACGGCCACCACTGTGAGAGGAAGGCTCTCAGAAATGTGAAATCCATAGTCTTGGAGGAGGATGTCCTTGTTTATCTTTACCGTGTGCCTCACAGGAGTGGGGACCTGGGTTGGGTTCCCAGGAGGTCCATCAGCTACAGCAACTTTAGCCCTGGAAGAGAAGGAGAATGTAAAAATGAGAAAGGGAGGGTTCCAGAGGGTGACCACAAACTGAGTCAGCCACACACATGACAGAGGACGATGCAGAGCTGGGCAGACACCAACTCTTCTTAGGAGGGATATGGTACAAAATCACTAGTTATAACAAGCAAAGCTCTTGTGCCCATGTTCTAAAGGAGAAGCTGTGGGGTGCTATGGGGACTAAAAGAAAGGAAGACAGTTATTTTCACTTTGTAGGAAGAGAACCTGGAGATCATTTGTTACTTAGAGGAGAAACAGTCAGAATTCCTAGGGTTTGCCTACACAGCCCAGATGCTAACACACAGATGTCTAATATGCTACAGAGTGCATCATGAATGGATGGAAGTGAAAGGATGGGTGGACAGACAAGCAATCCAGGCCAAAGTCACTGTTTTCACTAAGGTACATGAAAGAAGCTAATAGTTTTGGATAATTGATGATGCCTTATTTTTAGGTGGATTGCTTATTCAATGATATCTTCTTTTTGCCATATGATTAATTTCATTGCTCTTTAAACTTTGTAACTGTGAATTCCAATATAAAATTCCAGATAGCAAGAATCCTTTTATATTAATTTTTAAAACTATCTATATGTTCTCTCTATATCTAAAAGCAAGTATGCTGAAAGTTGTATTTTATATTTAACAACCACAAAATGAGTCATAAGCTATTTTTCACTTGTCTATGGCAAATGGTTATTTCTTTCTCACAGTCATGGTTCTTTCTGAGGAAGGTCAAACAGTGGTGGGAGGAGGTGTTTATTGTTATTATAAACAACAGAGATGGGGAGAACAGTTCCCTCAGGGCTCTGCAGTTGAAGTCTATCATTTATTCTCATCCATTTACCAAACACTGTCAGGAAGCTGGCCTCTTGCAACAGGACCTCAATTATCTGAAAATCACCTCTTTGTCATATATAATTATCTCAAATATCAACAAGAACCAGAAAATAGGGAAAACAGTCTCACAGAGCCAAAATGCATGTGGCAAGTCCAAGTCCAAAGCAGTCCTGTGATTCATGCATTGTCCATTGAGGAACTACTCAGGTGGAGGAGTGGATTTGGTTTCTGTCTGAATAGATGACCTGAGCCAACAGCTCAGACAGGTAGGGAGAGGATTTCTTCTAGACAAGTGTATAGGTAATGTTTAGAAGGCTCAGCAGAGTGACCTAACATGAGGGAAGACATAGAAAACTGACCATTTATGCAATGTAAAACCTACAGTGATTGCTGATTTAAAAGCCAAAACTTTAAAGCTAACTATAGGGCTACCAGGTATAGTGTATTCCAATTACTTGAGAGGCTGAGACAGGACAATTTGCTGAACCCAGGTAATTATGCCTAGGCTATACAACAGGATGAATCTCTCTCTCTCTCTCTCTCTCTCTCTCTCTCTCTCCTTTCTTTTTTTCTTTCTGGGTTTTTTTTTTTGAGACAGGATCTCACTACATAGTTCAGGCTGACTTTGAACTCACTATGTAGCCCAGGCTGGACTTCAGCTCATGGTAATCCTCTTGCCTTAGTCTTTTGAGTGCTGGAATTACAGGTGTGTGCTATGCCTAGATTTAAAAGGGCCTTTCTAAATATAATGAGTAATATACACCGAGAACAAAAAATGAACACTTGTGTTCTTTGAAAAAGGGACAGGAGCCTGTAATCCTAGTCCTTGGAAGGCTGAGACAGGAGGACTGCAGTGAGTATGAGGTCATCCTGGGCCACATAAGCAAGTTCAAGGCCAGCAGGGAAAATGCTTACACTTATCAGGGAAAAAAATTATAAAAATAATTATAGAAGTGGGACTGCCTAGGGCCCTTCAGATCCTTACTCCAGCAAGCATCCAGGCCAGGCATGTGTGTGGAACTTCGTCATACAGGCCCCCTGTGGAACCCTGCAGCAGAACTCCCTGCAGAGAGGCTACAGGCAAGACCCACCCAGCTGATCCAGGAGCAGAACATCTTGCCAAAGCGGCACAGCAGGTTCACTTCCAACAGATGCAGCAGGAAGAAGTGGAGCACAGCAGCCAGAACCAAGCCACACCCACCTGGACAAGTTGGAACTTGGTAGATCTGGACCTGGCGCTAAGGTAATAACTGCACCAAAGCTCTACACCAAAGGTCAGAAGACAGCGCTATACAAAATGAGAAAGAGAAGGAGCAAAATGCATTCTCAGGCTCCAAGCCCACCCAGAACAAGTGCAGGAGACAATAGCATAGAAGAAAGTGGAAAGCACATACCTGAAATCTCTGAAATAATAGCATTTGAAGTAAAGAAACAACTGCAGAAAGGTATAGAGGA
>NDGN011377204.1:0-19188 GCA_002564285.1 Tympanoctomys barrerae
GAGTGCTGTCCTTTTATACAAGTTGCAGCCCAGTAGGTTTGGTTACATCAACGTTACCTCGAGCCTCATTTATTGTGCTATGAGATTGTCACGTCATGGGCAACAGGAATCTTTCAGTGCCCTTATAATCTTATGGGACTCCTGCCCTACATGTGATCAGTCACTCCCTAAATGCTTACATGCAGCAGGTGACTGCCCATACATGAGTGTTTTGAGGATGACATTAGGTTTCATGTACAGGAGTCATAACAGTGATGAGCATCATATTTGGTGTTGCTGTCAGGAACATTAAGTGATACAGGCTCTTAATTACCCCAAACTGAAGGCCAGTGGGCTACCAGTCCTGGGCAGCACTGCCACAGTGGGTGGTTAATCACTTCCTGGGGTGGGCAAGGGGGCTGTGGCAGCAGGGGCCAGATGGGTCTTGATGAAAGAACTAGAGCAGATGCCACGATCCCATGTCTCAGGGCAACCTACCCCAGCCTAGAGAGGTTAGAGCTTGATTGTGATGGCGCAGCTAGTTAGTGAATGACCCGGGGCTACCTGTCAGTCCTGCTCTGTTGGCGGAGTCTCCCTATTAGCTGAGAAACCGCTGCCTTCCCGAGCTCCCGGGCTCATTACCTGGCCCAGTGTAGAGGCAGCCTTGATCAGGAATGAGCGCTTCTGTCTGATCTTCGGTTTGTATCACATAGGGAGGGCATCCTGCCGGAGACTTTGCCGGTGATTAGGCAACATCCTCATTACATTCTGGTTTGTATTTATGTCAGAAGCACCTGTCGCCATGTCACAAGGGCACCTTGATCACCTATTTAGCTGTCATATCCACATGCTTAGGGGCTGACAGCCTGCCATTTTTACAGGACACCATTCTTCACTGGAGTCTCTGATCCTGACCCCAGTCTTTGCTCTTTTCTTCAGGTTGCTACACCTAGGTGGCTATTGGCAGCAAGTCCACCTCCACCTCCCACAGAGGGATGGAGGGACAAGATCTAGGGGGAAAAAAGTGGGATGGGGTGGAGCTGTGTGGACAAAGTTGACTGTAGGTGTTGCGTGAAGTGGGGACTGAGAAATGGCAGCAGCTGCTGTTGGCCAAGGCTAGGAGAAGGGATGCAACCACTCCTGAGGGCTTCAGCTTGGTGGGGCTTAGGACATTACCTGCTGTCCTTGCATTTGCAGTGAGAGACACCTTCCCCAGGAAAGCAAAGGAGGTTGGAAAGCTTTAATTGTGTGTGTGCATATGTGTGTGTGTGTGTGTGTGTGTGTGTGTGTGTGTATGTGTTGAACCAAGTTAGATAGCTGGAAGTTCTTCCAGTGGGTCAGTGTCTTAGAACACGATCAACAAGTTGTATGAAAACCATGTGTTATGACAGAAGAAGCATACAGGAGATCCAGGTAACCTCACTTTGCTCACCAAGTTGACCTGCTCTACTCTTCTCTGGTGACTGGAAGGTGCTGCTGCAGGGAAAACCCCTTGGGCCCCAAGAAGCTTTCCTGGTTATCTTCTGAGACAGTTGGAACTCCTGCCTCTGAAGCCTGGGGGCCCTGAAAGTTGCAGTAGATGCCATGCACCTATGTTGTGGCTCTATATTTGAGAGGAGACTTTGACAGATGCTCAGTGTTGATGGGTTGGTGCATAGCTGTCCATCACTACAGAACTTGGGCTCTGTCCAGGGTGCTGCTGAATGACATGCCAAGAATTGCATGGGAACATTACTTTTCTCTCTATGACCAGAAAGTTTGGGCTGAAAGCTGCTCTGCTAAGCACTCCTGGGACCAGAAAGGGTGAGCCTCACCATGTGGTACTTGCATTGAAACTCTCTACCACCCTATTCAACCCAAAAGTTTGCAAGTTCAAGGACAAACCACATGTTCTCCCTGGAGCCACCCTGACTCAGGTGTCTTACATTATATTTGGAAATGAATAAGAAGATGGGAAAATGTTACAAAGGATTCCAGGAAAAAAAAACAAGGGAAACAGAAACAATAAGGGAAAAAGTAGGTTAAGGTGGAAACAGACTGAAAAGAAGATGGCTAAAATACAAATGATATGGAGGGATGCCTTAATGCAAAGGAATAAATAAAATTCAGATGGAAGGCAACTCTGCTAAAATTGAAACCATCAGTGAGAAGAACAAATCCTCCTATTCATAGGGAAAAAAGAATGAGATGAAACTGATGATGAGATAATAGATGTGGAGAAGAGAGAAGGAAATCTGACCTAGAAATTGTAGGTATTGCTGAGAAATAAATCAGAACAATTTATATGGACACAGAAATCGAAGTCGTAATTAAAGAAAATAGTGCTAAATAGCTGGAATACAGGGATCAAATAAATTTAAAGAAAACTGCCTTTATGCGTATCCTAGCTAAATTTTTGAATGAATGCTTTAAGGATTATAGGTACCATGTGAAAAAATAGAGACAGATCTGAATATGTAGCCACAATAATTGAAAGTCAAATGGTCTCCAGCTTCTTTGGAGATATCCAGGGCAGTTTTGAGTAGAGTTGCAATTCTCATCCATCAGACCATTTTATGACCTCATGGAAATGCAGGGACACAGTTTTCTGTGTGTAGAAGTTGGCTGTATGAAGAGTTCTTCTGATAGACTCAAGCAGAAGATTCCGGCTGGACCTGTGAGATCTGGTGGGACTGTACATGGCCTTTCTCTCTTTCTTTCTCTGTCTGTGCTCATTAACAGTCAAATTCAGGGGAAACCTGGAGGCTTTCTAAGGAGCAAGAGAAGGAATCCGGGTCCTGACCCATCTGCCGACAGGCTTCCTGTGCCTGGGCGCTGAACCATGGAAAGCCACTGATACACTGACCTGCTTGTTACAACCTTTAATGTGCTGCAAATAAAACGATGCAGAATTTTGAGAGGCAAAAATCATTGTTCAAGTTCATTTGATTTTTAAAATTAGTTAGGCTGTGTCTGAGATTATAAACAGAAGAGAAATGTCACATAAGAAATAGAAGAATTCAGGATATGTGATAGGCCTACTTCCTTTCTGAAAAAATCACATAAGAACATAGAGATCTGTGTCAACACAAAGCATTTGAACACATGGACATTCTTCATGAATGGGCTTGGTGGAGGAGTTGAGATCACCTCATCATGGAGTAAATTCCAAATCTTTTTTTTTTTTTTTTTTAGTATTTTAGGGAAGGTTTACAGGGTTTACAGTGTCTCATTACTAGATCAGACTCGTAGTGATCTTCCGGTTTACAACCTCCCAAGAGCTGGGATTACAGGCACGTGCCACCACTCCCAGTCTCAATTGCCATCTTGGTGTGCACAGCAGGCCCAGGAATTGAACCCCTGGCCCCTGAGTCTGCTTGCAGGTGCTTTAATATGCTGAAACATTTGGCCGGCCCTCAAATAATTCTTGTTAACATGGCTATAAAGTAGAAGGAAAATAAAAAGTCAATCTCAAAATTGAGAAAGCCAAAGAATACATGGCTCTGATAGTCTGCTGCATTTCAGTAAAAGCAAAGAAATGGGTAAAGAAAAAGCAGAAGGTGAAGAAGCATCCTAACTAAGTTCCTCATCCAGCGAGGGGAAGCGAATGATGTTTTATTTTTTCATACCGATTCTTAGAAAAATAAAGTTCAACAAGTACTTTCTAAAATTTAAAAGAACCTACAGAGGTTTAAAATATGTTTTATTCTGTTCAAATTATTAGAGGGAAAAATTCATGGTTTCTTTTGTAAACACAAAGTGAAAAAGAAAATGATAAGGCAGGAAAAATTTTAAAATTGAGAAAACCCCATAGCTGGAAATAATCAAATCAAGTTCTGGTATGAAGTCTAGAGATATAATTTGTAACAATAAATGGGTGGGTCAACTCTCCATTGATATACAGGGAGTCTGGTTAGGTCAAATGATAAATGTCAACTATGTGATGTTTACAAAATATAAATCTAGCATAGATGAGTCATGGACAGGAAAAGATAAAAAGAAAAGGTCAAGTGACAGATATCAGGAAAAGATACACGAAATACAGATTGATAATACTAATATAACAACAATAGAATGTGAAGCCCGAAGAATTATATAATATTGATAAAATATATAATCCAGAATAAATATATATTACTTAAAATCAAATTGTAGATGAAGCCAAATAATTGACTATCAGAATATTTAAAGCAAAACCATTGGAAGATATAAGGGGAACATAACAAAAAATATTTATGGAACATTAACAATATATTTATTTAGAACATGGTGTATAAAGTAAGCAAAAAGTGGAAGCACAGGGTACATGGATAGTGGAATAAATAAATGTTAGTGAATAAAAATGCATAAGCTTTAAGTCTATGACAAGATTATAATTCTCTTCCAACTGTTCTTAGAACAACACTAAAAGCAAAGCTCAGATTATGTAGAAGACATCCACTGATTACCACAAATAATAAAAATAACAAAGTCTATGATAATAGTAAAGCTTTATAGTAAGGTAGACCTAAGAGTTTAGAAACTAAAAACTACTTAGTTGAGTAACTGTTGAGTCAAGGGCTAGGGAGATAGCTCAGTGGCTTAAGTGCTTGCCTGGCAAGTGCAAGGTTCTGAGTTCAATCCCTGATACCAAAACAAAAACAAAAACAAAAATTATTGGGTCAAAAAAGAAATATGTTACTTACATAATAATAAAATGAGAACTGTTCAAGTAAAAAGCTTAATGTTAGAGTCTGGCCTGTGCAAAAGGGTACATTAATAGGCTAAAAATGTTTTTATTGTTAAATAGAAATAAAATAAATTATTTACTTCAAATATTTTAATAAGCAATAAAAATAAGCTAAATATAAAATAGAAAAAATTTCCAGAGAAGTTATTCTTAAGTTAGGAGAGCAGTAGGGAGAATTAGAAAGCCTAATAGGAATTAAGGAGAAGCAAACTACATAGAATTAAATATCACAAAGCAGGTATAACAGATCCTGAAAATATAACATGCTGCATGGTAGTAAGCAAAATATTCTATTCAGAATTCTGAGTGCAGTATAGATTTGCACTCAGAATTCAGAATAGAATATTTTACTTACTAAGTTTCTCTAAATCAAATACTATCAGTCTGATCTTTTAACGTATGAGATCATTGAGACATACTGAGATTGGTATAACTTGTTCAAGGTCACATAGAAATCACTGAGAGATGGGACTTAATCCCAGATAATCTAGCTCTTTCCCCCTCTATCCTTCCTTCCCTTCTTCCCTTCCTTTCCCCTTCCTCCGTCCCTTCCTCCCTCCTTTTGTTTGTCCCTTCCTTCTTTCCTCTGTGCTAGCCTGCTAACAATATTGCAACCAAAGATTCAAAATTGCACATGCATACATACACCAAGAACCATCCTGATTTTATAAAATGCCATACATAATTAAATAAAAGTAAATATATCTTGTTTGTTAGTAGCAATCTTCTATCGTGGAATTCCTGAAGTGTTTTTAATGGACATGTATGGTTGTTATCACATAAAACAAAAATCCAATAAGTCATATAAAAAATCAATAGAACTAATTGCATTTTGTTATTCTCTTATAAAAATCCAAAGTCTCAACAGAGGGTCATGCTGCCACCACATTTATATGCATTAGAACAAAGAATATCATTTAAGTATATGCACTAGAATTCCTTTACAGGCAGAAATTCTGACTAACACTGATTTGAGCAAAAAAAGTGAATTGGCCCATGTAACTGAAAAATCTAGTGAAAGGGCTTTGTTAGCTTCAGGCAAGGCTTGTTCTTGCAGCTCAGAATGTATGACCTAGACCCACTTTTATTTTTCTGTTGCTTGCTTTTAATTCTGTTTTTTAAAAAATGTATTTATTATAGGGTCTCCAGGGTCTCACTACACAGATCAGACTTGTAGTAGTGATGCTTCCTGTTCTTCAGCCTTCCAAGTGCTAAGGTTACTGGCACGGTTGCCACCACACCCAGTCTCAATCTCTGTCTTAGCATACCCCAGGGGTAGGGCCAGCACAGCAGGCCCAGGAATCAGACCCTGGTCCCTGCATCTGCCTAAGCAAGTGCTTTAGTCTGCTGAGCTATCTGGCCAGCCCCTAGCTTTACTTCTTTCTGTTGTCTCTACTGGGAACAGGTCTCTGATCTTGCTCCTTGATATCCAGAGGGAGCAGCAGAGTCTCTTTCCCAGCATTCTTAGCAACAGCATAGACTTGCACTTTGATTGGACCACTGGGTTCACTTGCACAGATGCATTGGTTGGTCTGCACTTGGTCTTGGCTCTCAATTTTGGACCAGGGATGAACTCTTTTTTCCCTGGTGTTCTATTGGCCCCCTAACAGAGTGTGGAGCCTGTGGGAGATTTGAGCAGTATTTAACCACCTGGGAGGCAGATGGTATGGATTCAACCAACCCAGATCTACTTTTTTTTTTTTTTTTTTTTTTTTTACTGCTTCCCAAGGATTGAGCTCAGGACCTTGTGCTTCTCAGGCAGGCAGTTAGTTATGCTGCTGAGCTATCTCCCTGGCTCGCAAATCTACTTTTTTTTTTTAAGGGGCAAGAGAAATGGAATTTCCTTTACTGAACGACAGCTTGTGGGTATTTATTTTCAAATAGTATGGCCAATATGTCCACTCTGCCCAGAATAAGGAAGAGTAGCTAAATGCTATACTTAAAAGGGTGGCTTTCTGGCAGAGGAAGACTGGGGGCAACTTTTGAGGATGGGTCTGAGCTGGACAGAAAAGAGAGAGGGGAGCAAGAAGAGCAGGGCTCCTCTGGGATATGGGGAAGACAGCTCCGTGAGTGGGGGCCAGCAAGGATCCAGGGAGGAAGATGCAGCGCAGGATAGGACTTCACAGGGAAAGCTTAGTTATTTAAATCTGTGCTCTGCACTTCCTTGTCTCCAAGAGGGAAGAGCCCCACAGGGAAGGCTTTGGTGAAGACTGTCCATAGGCTACTCGTTAATAACTTCTATTGTAAAGCTGCTTTATTGTTCTGGTCTCATTTTCCCCATCTTTAAGTGGACACAACAGCATAATCATAGGCTTGCTGCGCTGATCAGCTAGGATGGTGCGCCTTGGGGCTCTCTGCACATGCGTGCAGGCTTCACGTCGTTGGAGTGTTTCAGGTCAGCCAAGGAATACATCCCAAGGCGAAGACGGAGCTGGGAAAAGACTCAGGCTTATAAGGGAGAGGAGTCACGGAGAGCCACCTTAGCACAGACTCATTGTCCTGGTCTCACAGAGCCTCCTAGGCCTCTGCGTTTGGCTCCCACGACCCTCAGAGGGGGCTGCCAGCAGCTTCTGGCAGGGGTGGGGGAGACTAGTTTCAGGGAAGGAGGGGCCAGTAGAAGCAGTGTTCTGAGAAGGGGCAGCAGCACCCAGGGAGGGGGTGCAAAGACTTCTTGGGCTGAGTCTGCCAGAGACCATAAAAACCTCAATGTATGAAATTAGCTTGATTCTGTAAAATAGTTACATCAAGGAGGCTGTCAGGAAATCAATAGCACGCTGTAATTATGTCCATAAACATGCTGAAGAAGCAGGAGAGGTCAGAGGCAAAGGGTGTTGTGTATGTGGGGGGTGGTGGCTGCTGCCCGTCTGGGAAGACGTGACTCATGAAGCTCGTGGGTGCTGGGGCCAACCCCGGGGGAGATGGGGTGGCTCCCCGTTTCTGCCTCTGATTCATTCATGAAGAAGGAAATTCATTTTGGCAAACATTTATTGAGCATTTGCTTCAGGCCAGGGGCCGGGGGCAGTGGCATTGGCCCAACCTTTTCATTGCAAGACCTACTTTGCAAACATGCAAGATGGGGAGTTACAGGAATTGACACAGTTGGGTGACTGTGGACTTTTGGGGAAATGAGAACAGAGGCTTCCGCCGCGTCTTCATGTTTGGATTTCCACATGCAGCAGATTCTGCTCCGGGGAACTGTACTATGAGTCCAGGAGCTGATACAATTCCATTTGCACTGCAAAGCTCTTCTTTTAAAATTCAAATACTAGACTCTTTGGAGAAGGAAGAAAGAAAATCACAATTTCCAAGCACTTAACAGCTCTATGCTTTACCTGTATCATTTCATCTTCTTCAAAAATATTATGAGCAGGAACTTTTCTCCATTTCATAGACCAAAATATAGAGGCTTGATCTGATGAAGTGATATTTGCAACATTGTGCTGATAGTAAGTGGAAACTTATGTGTGATTCATACCTTAGTCTGAATTGCTTTAATTAAATTGTTGTAGTGGTCATCAGGCCAAGCTCATGGCTGGTATTAATTTTGCTCAGAAAATTTTAGTAAGTTGGGACTACAGCAAGATGCAGGAGGATAAAGGGGAGCCAAGGGAACAGGGGAGAAGGGCAGTGGGTCTGGATGAACTTGGGGTGAATGGGCAAGGCAGGGGCGAGCTCCCAGCCGGAGGGAGCAAATGCACTGGCCGACTGCAACGCAGCCTGTGCTGCCCTCTAACCTGCGGCAGTGGAGCAGAGTCTCAGTTTGTCTTCCTCAGGGTCTGACCTGGACAACCTCCAGCTTGGGTGAGACTTTCCATGTGCGATAGCCCACAGAGTATTATAGGTGGGAGTTCTCATCCAGAACTTATCAAAAAATATGTGTATTAATCTAAATCTTGACATCAATCAGCCGGGAAACTGGAAAAATCATAAAAAGTATTCCCAGGGTCTTGGGAGAATGAAATCTTAATAATCAAGAGAGAAATGGCACTGCTTTGAAAGAATCCACTGACCTCAAGTAGGAAAACTAGAAGAGGAGATGCTGACCCAGGAATTAGAAGGTTAAGGTGAAAGTGGACAGGAACCCGGGCAGGACCAGGTGAGAGCAGAGTTGTCAAAAGCTGAGCTTTGACAAGGAGTTTGTCGCTTTTGCCATGTGCCAAGAGGGTATTTATTGCCTCACCTGCTCTAATGGTAAGTCCCTGTTGCAGATAAAATAAATATTAGTAATCTTACAAGGAGTACATTACACAAATTGCATGTATGGAGTTCCAGGCAATGATGATGTTGTGATGGCGAGATACGTCACTAAATTGGCAGTTTGGGCAAAGCATCTGCATGGCGCTGTCAGGAGCCTTTGCTAGGAGATCCGGGTGTTATTTTATTCATTTCTACCCTCAAAATGTTTATAGCTGGAATATTTGCTATAGATTACATTGCAGTTATTTGCAAATACTTCAGCAGAAAAATGTAAAAAGAAGATAGCGATGGTGTTGTGGGAACATTAAAGCAGAAATTGATTTAAAACCTGAATTAGAGAAAGCGATAATGAATTCAAAGACCAAACCAAAGTTGGATGGAGCAGAGAAAATGTTTTTGCTGTTCAAGAAGAAAATGAACTTATACAATGCCAACTTGAAGTTGCTTTTGGACACGGTCTTACCAATGTGATAAATGTCAATGTAAAATAAAATTAAAAAAAAACATTTTCTGCCTAGATCATCTATCACAGAAAGACAGTTTTTGTGTATTTTAAAATTTCATTATAGGGATGATGGGTTTTAAATATTAAATGTTGTGTTATTATCTTTAATTTTTAAATGATTTTGTTTGGCATTTGTTCTGCTTGTATTTGCTTTTTTAGTGTTTTTGATGATCCAGTATCTCTATTTGGGAGAGATTGTTTTATGTATTGAAGCATATAATATTCAGTTATATTGAGTCCTATAATCTTAAAGTATATACTTATTGAAATATTGAAGTCATAATTTGTTGGTTCCTAATAGAATTAAACCATGCCTTTCTTCATTTTCAACACAAAACTTTGATAACCTTATGTTGAAGATTGCTGATTGTTATAGTCACTCATTTAAAAACATACAAGTCAGTGTTATGAAAAATACAGATTAACTTATGATTTGGGAGGCTGCTGAGAATTATCAGGAATTCTTGTCTTGCTCTCAGATCCTGAAGATGGATGGAAATTAGGAAACAGCGTCTATGAGGGCGAGGGCGCCAACTGCTGGGGATCTTGAACCAAACAACATCCTCAGTACAACGTATCAGAAGAGCAGACAGGCACGCAAGAAGGTCAGATGAAAGCAAGGCATCATGGGATTTAGTACAGATATGCACTGTTGAGAAGAAATGCCCCGCAGTGGCAGCTAGGACTGGTGAGGCCCTGAGGTCTTAAAGTATCTATTTATTGAAGTATTGAAGTCATAATATGTTGGTTCCTAATTGAATTAAACCATGCCTTTATGCATTTTCCTGCATTTTCAACACAAGTTCATTAAATTGTCTGACCTGAGGTCTGGGTCCCCCTGTCTGAGAGTTGCTAGGTCTCCTACCGCCCATGTGTATCCATGCAGCTTTCCTTCTCAGCTTGCAGCTCTACCTGCTTCCCCTGGAGCTTGTTATATCCATTCCTTTGTTTAGGATGCAAAGAGCCTAGAAACTACCTCTGGAGAGAGACCCCAGAACGCAATCCCAGTCACGTTAGGATCCTGGTCCACACCCCTGTGACAAAGGACAGATTAGTGTTTGCGTGGAAAAAGTACACACACTTCTTAATCAAAGTGAAACAATCAAACAATTTAATGAACTTGTGCATGTCAGGGAGTCTTGAGTGTCAAACTTTGACTCATAGACCCGGCGGAAGTGTCAATTCTTAGTTTTGGTTTAATGAACAGTGGATAGCTGTATAGAACTGCAATTACCTTAATGGTGATGGATTGCAGTAAGGGAGAACCCAGCGCCCAGATTATCCTTGACTTCTCTGTGTATTTCTTCTAGATAACAAGGCAGGACTACTTTGAAGGTTTTCAAGAGAAAGTGAAGAGTGACCTTTCTAAACTTATCTTTCGCTTTGGGGAAATAGTTTTCTAGGACCCACATTGTAAGGAGAAAGAGAAGTGTGAGAGGGGAAGAGTAAGAAAAGGTATGCTAGCTCTCTGCCTGTAACAAAATTCCTGGGGTAATTGATTTACAAAGAGAAAAAAAAGGCTTATTCAGCTCATGCATCTGCAAGTTCCAGTCCCAGATTCAACTATATTGTTTGGACCTCTAGTAAGTGTGGCCCATAATGATGAGAGCTCATACTTTCATTGTACCAGGACGCAGAGAAATTAAGAAACAAGTGCAGTGATGGTGAATCTATGTCATGCATGCTGTAGCATGCAGGGTGTTCGTTATTATTGCGAGTTTAAAAAGATTTGTCAGCCGTCACTGGACTAGGGTCTCACAGTCCTCTTCAAGGGCACACCCTCACTGGACTCAAGATCTTCCATTGAGCTGTAATTCTCAAAGGCTCCACCTCTCCTAAGAGTACCAACCTGGTGACTTTAACATGGGGGCCCTTCAGGGACTGTCATGCAAAGCAACTCAGAGAGGCAGAGAGAGACTTTTCTACTGGAGCTGTTTCTGAGGACTTTATCTCCTTCTGTTTCATGTACTTATTGTGCAGAAGTACTACAGTTAGGGATATCATTTTTCTCAGCATTGTGATATGGAGCTTGGTGCATTATTAGTTGAGCAGAAACTTAATGCAGAAGTTGGAGAGATTAACTGCAATGTACTTTTTTCTTACCTAGACACTGGATAGGGTTAATAGTAACTGGATAGTGTTAACGGCTGCTAGTGTTGTGTAGCATATATTATCCTGGGAGAATAGCTTCATTGCGTGTCTGTGAGGAGAGGTGAGCTCTTCCAGAGGCCAAAGGGGCCTGTGCAGCTATGGGGCACATTGTTAGTTTCCAATTCAGGAGAAATTCTACCTTCTTTTGCCTAATAGGACTAGATCTTATTCAAGTACCAGGAGTGTTGGTCATGGGGAATATTAATCAGAGAAGGCCAATCAGAGTCATTCCATTTGTCTGGCCAGAACTGGTTGGGCACAGCATGCAGCCTGGCTATGGCCAATGAGAACTGCTGGGGAGTCTGCTAAGGGTTTTCTGTGCAGTCAAGCTGGATCATGAACTTGATTGGCTTGAGGGCCACCTGGGGCTTAGTAAAACTTTTTTGGGATACAGCTGAGTGGGTCTTGGAGAGATGATTTCGGGGATCCCACCTAGTCCCTAGACCCTTCCTCTAGGGTGCTTTCCTGTGTTCTGGCTTGCAGGCACCACGAATTAAGCAACTTTGTTCCACCGGGCCCTTCTGGTGTAGGATTTTTTCCCACTTGGGGCCAGCTATCCAGGGACTGAGCCCTCTGAAACCGTGAACCACACTGAATTTCTTTGCCTTTAAATCATAGGTGTCAGGAATTTGGTCACAGCAATCAGAAAGCTGACTAATATAGGGTGTGAAACTGTTTTCTTCAGTGGTGTGAAATGCAGAGACGTGTTATTTTTTCCTTCGGATTGCAGCTATGTGGAGAAGACATCTGGGGCCGCCTTCTTCAGTCATTTAGCGAGCAGCAGGGGAGCTACCAGACTGCTGAAAATGAAGAGCAGAAATCAGAGAAGAGCTTGGGTCCTTAAGGATGTCTTTGTGTGACTGTACTTGTGGCCTGGGATGGCTTCATATCCACGTAGAGCCTTCTTCTCTTGATGCAGCCTTCAGCATTCCCACATTTCTACTGCACTGGGTGTGAGCAGCACCTGCAACACAGGTGGGCCTTGTCCTATTCAAGGATAAGCTTTGTGGTAAAACAGGTGGAGGGACTTTGGAAAAGTTAAAAATTCTGCAAATTGAAGTAGTGTATCTTTATCCGTGTTCCCCACGTACACAGTATCAAATGCTATCTACAGTGGTCCCTCACCTTATTGCAGTGATTACATTCCAGACGCCCCCATGAGAAGTGAAAATGAGCAAAGTAGCAACGTTATATTTACTTTAGTATTTAGATATATTTTAAAGCTTTATAAACTCTTCCCACACTCTTGTAAACCTTTCTCACACTTTTAAAAACACTTCTAATGTTTTTCACTATTTTCTAAACTTTTAAACCTACACAATTTTGACAACATATGTGTACTATGCAGTACTGCAAAATCCTGCGATATGGTGAAAAGTCCATGATAAATAATTTAGATTAATATATATTTGGTATAGGGTTGCCTTAGTTACTCTTCTTTCATTGCTGGGATAAAATACCCTACACCCATAATAAAGGAAGGGAAGGTTTATTTAGCTCACAGTTAGTGGAGGTTTCAGTCCATACTCTGCAGGCTCCAAGGCAGACTGGCACATGGCAGAGGGCAGCAGTTCATGGTGGCGGAAAACAGCAGAAAAACATGAGCAAATGGGAGGAGTAGCAAGAATCATGGCTATAGAGAGGAAGTCTGTCTCCGTGAAGTTGCATTCAGGCTATCCACCCCAGGCTGGCAGTAGTACTCACACCCATAATCCCAGCAGCACTCACACCATAATCCCAGTGGATCATGAGGTAATCACAAACTCTAGAAATCTGCCCCATGATTGCATGAGGCTTTGGGGAGACAAATACACACAAACCCTAACAAGGCTTTCACTACACAGCTCAGATTCCTAGTGATACTCCTGTTTTAGCCTCCACAACGCTGAGATTACAGGTGTGTGTCGCCACGCCATATTTTAGTGGTCAGCTGGGCTCACTGGGGGGCAGGGCCAGCATGGCATGTGGTACCAGAATCGTATTTGGATCCTTGAACTTGCGTAGACAGGCACTTAGACCACTGAGCGATCTCCACGGCCCTAGATTAATATTTTCTGAAAACCCGCAAAACAGTGAGTTCGTGAAAGTTGAACCATGAAATAGCAAGGGATTACTGTATGATTCATGTCTTGTGACTGACTGGAGAGTGATAATTGAATAACAGGCAAGGGCTGGAGGTCTTCCTGAGATCTAGATACTTCCTTGTTTGTGAGGTGACTTGGCCCTCCTTGAAGACAGGGCACTAGCAGCACTACCTTGTATTGGCTATTAGGAGAACTTATTTTGGTTTTGTCTGCAAATCATTATCTCTGAGGCCCTGGACAAGTTAAACAACCTCTCTGAGCCATTCTGCCTATTGTGGAACATGAAAGTCAAGCCTGTGTTTCTTACAGGGCTTTTTCCTAGGCTAAAATGTGTGTAGTTTTCAATCTATGCAACAGGAAAGTGATGCAAAGGTGGTTTTGAGGATGAGGATAAAGATCATTTTTCCCCATCTGGGCCATTAGTATGCTTATAACAATATTGGGTAGAGAGGGTGACAGGAGAGGGTGGGAAATCTGTGGCTCCTGAAATCTGAAGTCTAGCAAGATGTGGACCTGTGGGAGAGGAGCGTCCAGAGACAAGTGTCATCCCTCTCCACCTGGGAGTAGTTCCTGCCTTTCCCTCCACGTGGTGTTCTGAACTCAGGAGCATTTTGGCTCACGCTGAGTCCTGGTGGCTGTAGGATTCTCCCCTCTGGCTGCCATGTGCCCAGACCAGTCGAGCCCCCATCTTCAGCAGTGTCTTCTGTTTTCTATGTGAACACCTGGTCATAGCAATTCTTTCTGTACAAATGGACCTCTTTGCACAAAATCAATGGCTTTCTCTAAGTACATGAGTCAAAACACTGGATTGAGTCATATTTTAAGCACAGCCCAGCAGGGGAACCAGGAGGTTACCAAAATTCTGTGCTGGCTTTAGGTCCATCACCTGAATGGGTAAGGGAGGAAGGGTTGGTCTGGCTGAACAGGGCTCTTCAGAGCAGGGAAGGTAATCTACTCTACTCTGGGCTGTCCCTCCACTTCTTCCTGATTTTTCTGCAGTAGATTTGCGTGTTTTATGTTTGCTTCTTACCATGCTGGGTTCAGCCTGTTAAACTCCTACTCAAACTTCAAGGCCTATTTCAGTTATCTCTTCCTTCCTACTCTTCCCTGTTTTCCCTGTAGCTTTCTTTGACTCTTACATTATTAATGAATTGTTTGAATTACCTAAATCAGATCATCGTAAATCCATTTTTTACTGTAGCCCTTACCCAATTGGTAGAGGTATTTATTTCCTTGCTGTCTCCCTTTGTCAGAATATGAAGTTTCCTAAGGCTGAGGATCACACCTTAAATATCTCTGTTATCATCTGCACTGGCACAATGCCCTGAATACAGAAAAGTAATCAATGAACATTTGTTGAATTAAATTGAATTTGTAAATTAGACTTGCTTAAGGGAGAACGCACCTGTATTCATTTTGCAAAAAGGATTTGGGGCCGATAAAGTATTTTGCCAAAGGATCCCTTGAAAGGCCAGGCTCCCTGGTGGTTTTGCAACAGGATGTGATTCAAACAGGCCACGCTGTCATCACTTTTTGCATTTTCTGCTCACACTGGGACAGGCCGGCAGCCACTGTCAGCCCGAGGCTGCAGTGACACCTTGTTTCTATGCCATGTCGAAGGTTTGTAAGATGATACTTTTTCTCTTCTGCTCTTCAAGCCCCAAGGAGAATTCCTGGCCCAGAAACCTTGTTGGGTGGTCACACCCAGGGTACTATCCGGTCCTCTGAAGCTGCCCTGCCATCTGTAGAAGATGTGGGTGAGACAGAGGCGGGCTGGAGTCCCATCGCTCAGCCTTTGTAACAGCCCATTTCCATTCCACCCAGAAATCGCCCATCTGTCATCCCCCATTAAAGGTGTTTGTAAGGAACTGCAAAATATTGAGGCTGATGCTTTCTGGCACTAATATTGCTATTAATATTGATACCCCTGGTATAGCCAGCATCATATTAATAGCTCTTCTGGCAGGCTCCTCAGGCCTTGTCCTCTTCTCTGCTTTTATGATCCCCGGCTATGCCCTGCGGCTTATTTTTAAAGATTTTAAGAAGTTATTGATTACACAATAAAAAGGAGCAAGAAATCAAACCTGGCCTTTAGTCGGCTGAAATATGCTATGTGTTGGAATGAGCCCTCTCCAAATGCCACAGAATTGCTCTCTTCTTTGACAAGATGGGCATGGTGGATCTTTAATTGCTCATTTATCTCCTGGAAACTCATTGAGCACCTGCTGTTTCTCAAAAGCTCTATGTGCGTTAGTCCATTTTTGGCTGCTGTGACAAAATATCTGAGAACACAACTTAAAGGAGGAGAGGCTTGTTTTGACTCACGGTTTGTGTGCAGAGGATTCAGTCCATGGTCCAAGCTTTGTTTTGGGTGGAGCAGAGAAGCTCAACTCATGGCAGCCAGGGAATAGAGAGGGTGAGGGAGTCAGAGAGGAAGGGTGTGGGACCAGAGAGTCGCCAGGCTACCGCACTCCCACTAGCCGCTGCTTTCTGATAAGCCCCGCTCCCTGTTTGTGCCCCTTCCCAGTAATGCTCATCAGTCAAATCAGAGAAGGATCAAGGTCCTAGCCTCAGATGGCCACAGTGGGTGGGAGAGGCAGAGGCAGGAAATGATGAGCGGTAGAGGTGCCACGAAGAGATGAAAAGGCTGAGCCAGAGAGGCTTCCCCCCTGGCTGGCCGCAGAAGGCCGAGCTCTAAAAAGACATTCTGCTCTTCCTGACAGCAGAGATTGGCTCCTTGTGTCTCCTCTAATGCAGGCATTAATGCTTCAGTAACTTCCAGCGTCTCACAGTGCAACCGTGTGTGAAGACTGGGCTTTTCAAGGTGTGATTACATTAAAATGAGGTCACTGTGCTGGGTCCTAGTCCAGTCTGAATGGTGTGGTAAGGCACAGCACCAAGAAGCATGTCACAAATGCAAAGCCACTCAGAAGCAACTGGAGAGAGCCCGGCACGCTGTAACTGTCCTCCTCCAAAGGTAGTTTGCCTCCGTACTTTCTGCTAGATTTTGTAGAGGAAAGAAAGATCACCAAGTCTGGTTCTCAGGGAGGGTGGGGGACGTGTAGAGTAGATCGGGGGCAGAGACGCATGCTCATGTGGGGACACATGGAGAGGGAGTTGGCCATCTGCAGGGCCTTAGTTAAAACCAGCATGCCCACTTCTTGGTCTGGGACATCTAGCTTCCAGAATTGTGAGGAAATATCTGCTATTTAAAAAAAAATTTTTTAATTAATTAATTTATTTATTTATTACAGGGTGTTGCCATACAGCTCAGAATCCTAGTGATACTCCTATCTCAGCCTCCCATCACTGGGATTACAGGCGTGCGCCACCATGCCCGGCTTTAGTGGCTTGCACAGCATGCCTGGGGTCCCAGGGGCAGCTTGGCATGCAGTACTGGGGATCGAACCTGGGTCTTTGTGCTTGCCAGGCATGTGCTTAGACTGCCAAGCTATCTCCCCAGCCCAGTATCTGCTGTTTAAGCAACCCATCTGTGGTATGATGATAGAGCGGCCAGAGCCAAGTGATACTGACACTGAGGGTAATTGAAATAGACTTTATGTTTGTAAGTACTGCCTGCACCATATCACACACACACTTCACACTTGATGTGCATGGAGGTGTGTTATTGATCATCCACATTTTGTGAGTGAGGCAACTTATGTCCAGGCAAGGGCCCTGATGATTCCAAGACCTTTCCCCTGGGAGGACAGCTGGCAGGAGCACTTTCTGCCTAGTGACCTGCAATAGGATGACCATGGAGCAGTCACCTCTGACTAAATTCTGCTGCTTCTGGCTGTCCCATGCAAGGTAACCCAAGCCTCTTGTGACAACCTGGCTCTTGTCTTGGTATTTCAGGGTTTCAGAGTAACCTTGCTTTCTTGCTTCCTGCTGAGAGTGAATTTTCTTATAGATAGTCCTGTTCCTACAGGTTCTTGTCCCTAGCCACTCATTCATTGCATTCTTCAACATTGTTCAGTTCCTCCATGTCCAGGTCTTGGCCTTCTCCCCCAGGATGTCTGGCCCTTGCCATCTGCTGCAAAGCAGCGCTTTGTCCAGCCCCACCTCAGGCTGCATGTGCTCTGCTCTCAGCTCCAGCCCAAGCCAGTGGGGTTGCCCTCGGCTCAGTTTTCTTCCTTTAAGTAAGTGGTGGGGGGAGGTGCAGAAGGAAACCCTCTATAGCTCTGAGTTCACCGTGCACCTGTCCCACAGGGTGGCTATGGGGATTTCTCCCAGCCTTCCCCCAGCAAAAAAAAAAAAAAAAAAAAAAAAATTGCAACTCATCTCCTGAAAAATACACTTTCCTCATAGACCACTGAGTCTGGGCTAGGCAAGGCATTTCTCCCTCCAGTTTAAGGAAGAAACCAATGACTTTGTTCCTAATTCTTCAGGTATAATCACCTTGACCCTACTTTGCTAAATGTATACAGTGCATTGATCCTGGCCTGGTCTTCATGACAGATACTCTTCTTTTCAAGTGGAAGTTTTTTTCCCCACTTTTTTATTTTTTAAAGATAATTAAAAATGGTAAAAAAATACCCCAATAGAAATGATACAGAATTTCACTAAACAAGATGATAGGAATTCAACAATGGTTGTTATATTGCATATTGTTGTCTTCAAATTAGTTGTTCAGATTACCAGCTATAAGCATGCAAATTTGGTCAAAAAATTAAAAAGAAGAAAAGAATTTAAGCATTAACTGTTCCTTTCAATAGACCAGTAGAAGTCACCACTACAATTATCCAAGCTATCCTGTGTGTGTATATACATATGTATATATATATATTTTTTCTTTCTTTTTCTTCTCTCCTTTCCCTCATCCCAGTTGTCCCTTCCTTTTGTGCAGTTTCTTGTATTAACTCTGAGCCCTCTGTGTGTGAGGGGCACCTTGTGTGGGCTTCTCCAGACCCCAGATTTCTCTCCTGAAAGCAGGAGGGGAGACTTTGCCATTGCCCACCCTATGCAGGCCTTGTTCAGCAAGCATGCTGATATGTTGGGGCTCCAAGCCATGCTGCTGGGACTTGACCCCATCTCCTTTCCTGCTTGTGTGTCTTGAACATGTGTCTATGTTGTGATGTAAGTCTGGATGGGTTTTGAGCTAGTGAATTATTGCTGAAATCCTGGTCTCTCTGGGCCACTCGCTTATACCTTTGTTCTGTAACACATCTGTACTATGGATGCCAGACATTTTCCTAAGTGTTGGAGACATGGACAAGGCTAAGTCCAAATCCCTGCTTTTATGGAAAGGAGACTGTGATGCAAAGCACACAAATGAGTAAGTGTAATGAAAAGGAAAGGGCTGGCCAGACAGCTCAGTGCACTAAAGCGCCTGCTTAGGCAGAGTGCAGTGGCCAGGGTTTGATCCCTGATGTGCTGTGCTGGCCCCACGCTAGGGCACAATGAGATGATGACTGAGACTGGGTGTGGTGGCATGCACCTGCAATCCCAGCACTTGGGAGGCTGAAAACAGGAGGATCACCACAAGTCCAATCTGTATAGTGAGACCTTGTAGACCCTGTTCTATATATATATATATATATATATATATATATATATATATA
>NDGN011377209.1:0-12567 GCA_002564285.1 Tympanoctomys barrerae
TACATTCTCTTAATGAATAAAGTGATTTGTTCTAATGGTGTTTGTAGATAGGATATCATATCCGCATCTTGCACAGCAATTAAGCACTGGGAGGAATATATGCAATGTGTTAATTTTTGAAACTGTCCTACCAATTTGATTTGAACCTGTCTCATTGCTATTTGTTTATCAATAAAATTATGGGGAAAATAAATAAATAAATAAGGTTAGAGAAAAGAAAAAGCAAAAATCTATATACTGTTGGTGGACTGGACATTAGTAGTTACTATAGAAAATTGTAGGGTCCGGCGGATAGCTAGTAGAATAAGTCCCTCCATGGCAAGTGCAAGGGCCTGATTTCAATCCCCAGTTACAACAAAGAAAAAAGAAAACAAAAGAAAATTGCATGTAAGTTTTCCATAGAACTAAAACTAGCATTACCATATTATCTGACTATATCACCTCTGAGTACTTAGCCAAATGATTTGAAGTCAGCACAGAAAAGCAACGCCACATAAACAGCTTTATTTTGGCACTCCTGCAATAGCCTAGATATGGAATCGCTCTGTGTATTGATCAACAAATGAAATATAAAGAAAACATGGTATGGGTTCACAACGAAACAATATGCAACCATAGAGAGAGAGAAACAATTGGATCTTTTTAAGCAAACTGAATGGAGTTGTTTGACATGATGTTAGACAAAATAAGCCAGGCATACACACACACACACACACACACACACAGCAAGTATAACATGTTTTTCCTCATTTGTACAAATTTAAAAATATAAAAATTCAACTTAAAAGTAGATAAATGATTGCTAGGCAGTGGACAGTGTAAGGGGAGTGTGGAAGAGTGTATGGATGTGACTGATACATTTGGATTTATGCATAGAAATTCAACCACTAATTGTATTAATTTTCACAATTAGTATGTGTAAAAAACAGTTTAATTAGACAAGTAATAATGAACCCACACGTGGCAAGGATCAGATAAAAAGAATACCCTTTAAATGTAAGTGTTTTAGCCACCAACTAGCTTCAACCAACCAGAACTAAAGTTTTAAAGACAGCAGAACTATATTAAAAATATAAAATGTGGGTGGCAGTTAATAGTTCAGAACATTATATGAAAGTAAATGTTTCAGAAACTTACTAAGTTTAAAAGATACCCAGAAAAAATTAAAGCCCTGATTTTCAATTCAGCTATCAGATGTAGCAGTGAAAAATCTTGCCAGAAACAGTATTTTGAGGAGTAGTACAGAAAAAGTGAAGAGCATTTTTATTTTTCTTTAAATCAATACTAAGTTGATAAGTAGAAATCACAGTTATATTCTATTAGACAGAACACACAGGCACTTTTTCCAGTCTTGTTTAAATTTGACCACTGGTTTCAAAATGATTTGTGTAAATATTAGAAAAATTATATAAAACCCATATATATTTCTATGAAAGAAATATGTTAAAGATGAAAATAATAAATTCTCAGAAGTCACAATAAACATTAAAGCACTGCCAGCATAATAAATTGGTATAGTTGTTTGAATCCTTCAAACAGTAAAATTTGGAAAATCTAATAAATGACAAAAAATTACATTATGTTGTAGATGAAATCCTGCTCTACAAAAATTTCAGTGTTCATTCCTTGAAGTGTCAGAATACAAAATATACCCTCAAAAAACTAACTCAAATCAAATAATATTTTACTATGAATTAGAATGTTGTCTTTTAAAGTGCTTGTTTTAATTAAGGAATTTGCATAATATGGTACCATCCCTCCAAGCCGTTTTTATTGCAGTAGAATGTTTTTATTGAAATTACATTATTTTGAATATTTTATCTTTGTATTTTCTTAGAATAATTGAAGTAATTACAACTCAGAAAGGTGAACAAGTTTAGTAAAACCTTGAGTATATAAATCCTAAAAATTATAATTTTCTGACCATGACCTGGAAATAGTCTACAGATGCATAATATCATATATCATAAGCACCAATATAAATTGCATATATAAATACATACTTCCAGATTTAAGTAAATCCAGGTGATATTTTTTGAGAATTTTTTTTTGGGGGGGGCAGAACCAGAGATTAAACTCAGGCCCTTGTGCTTGCCAGGCAAGGGCTTATTTTACTGAGCTATTTCCCCAAACTTCTCTGAGTTACTTTTTTCATCTCATTCAACAATTGTGGGTTTTTTTTGACTGCCCAGAATCATCAAGCTTCCTAATTATCTTCAGTTACATGTCTTGTAGCATGTTACACACTGGATTAAGTTTACCCACACACAACAGGAGAAACTAATAGAAATCATCATCGAATAACATATAAGCATATAAGAAGGAAGTCACCAAGTGAAAGTAGATTGTATAGACTTAGGCAGGGTATGGATATGTGAATTTACTCCTAGGCAGAGTTTCTCAAAACTTATCTGAGAAATTTGCTGGTGGAATTGTTCTGATAGTAATATATATATATATATATATATATATATATATATATATATAGTTTTAAAATAGCAAGATGTACAGTACTGTTTTTATTTATACTGATCTACAAAGACTAGCCTTGATACGTCATATTTTCAGTTTTGGAAAACTGAAAAGGTAGTAAAAAGACTTTAATGCACTCTAAAGGGAAACATTAAAAAAGAATGCAGTGATTACAACTAAATTATAAATCCACTAAGTTCTGATGGCTATTAATTCTGATAAGAAACAAGGAGTAGCTGGTGAAATAAACTAAATTGACATAAACTAATGCAATTGGCAAAAGGGGCAATTTATCCTACAAACTTGTGCTGAATATTTGTGAAAGCTGCTGCTGTATTAGCTAACATTATTACTTTGTATGGAATATTGATTATTTTGGAGCCAAAATACTGCATAGAATTATGGATGCAATGTTCAGAGATGAAAATAAGGCCATCCATTACAGAGCAATCTGTGTATATTGCTGATTTAATGACCTCTATCATTATTTATATTCTTCTTCTAGAGGCAGTGTATTCAGTTTGGAACCTTGAGCCTTCTTCACCACAAACATGAGCATTATCTTTGCAGCTGACTGTGAAAAATGACTCCTTTCTGATTATACAGAATAATCTTTAGAGGAACTAGAAAAACTATAGTCTGTTCATGCTCTTGTTTTCCTTTTTCTATTTTCACCAATGCTTGGTGCTTGTGAAGAAATGTTACCACCCTAAGTGCATACAGAAAATTAAGTTTTAGGATGGATATGATTTTCTACATAGAAACACTAATAGATTAATTGTAAAGCTATGAGGAATAAAAGAAAATTAATTGTTTAAGTAAAGAATAAAATTTTATAGATTATCCATAAATAATAAAAAAGACAAAGTATGACAAAATATAACAGGGATTTTCTGTTTTTAGTATCATAAAATAGGTGAAATAATCAGTAACTAATTTATGCAGAAAGATAATAGATTATAGTTCATGGTAAAGACAGTGTGGTGAAAATTGTTCAGCTCAGTGACAGCAAACTGTATTACTCATAAAACATTATAGATATTGGCTACAGATGGGACCAAATGCTGCTTAATTTTCTTGCTATTTTCATTTTTTTACCAGGAATTGAACTCAGATCCTTGTGCCTGACATACAGGCTCTGTGTCACTGAGCTAGATCCCCAGACTCTGTTCAAGTTTTTCAGCACCAAAACCAATTAAAAGGTCAAATGTTAGCATTAAATATAAAGAAACCATAGAATAATTAGACACAAGTATTAGTAAATGTTATTTTAGTAACCTGGCATCAAAGATCCTTTTAAATAAGATAGAAAAAACAAAAATATATAAAAATATAGATAAGCTTGATTATTAATTATTTCTCCAAAAGGGGGCAAAAATCTACAAACCTGACGCAAAGAGAAATATTAAATTTATAAAGTGTTTTATAAGTAATCTAGATTTTCTAACAATTCTTATATTTGGCAAGAAAAAACCCAAGGACTTAATATAAAATGGATAAATAAATAAGTAGCTTTCAGGATTAAATGTATTATTATTTTTCAATGATGGGGATCGAACATAAATCCTTCTTACTAAGGCTAACCCTTATCCTATTTTCAAGCTTTTATTTTGAGAGAGTATCCTGCTAAGTTTCTAAGTGCCCAGATAGACTTGTTTATTGACTTCAGTAGATAGTTTATTCGCAAGGACCAAAATCAAAATGATGAAACATGATAAAGTGAAACATTCTACCTTGATGCTCATATCTGTATCAGACTGCCATACCCAGGAGGAAGAGTTTTTTTAATCAACTTTTTATTTATCTGTTGAGCATTTACTCATTCAGATACAACAAAATGAAAATACATGATTGTCCATTCCTTCACCTTACACGGAATATAGCATATAACTCTTGCACACCACATATTTATTGGACATAAAAATATAATGTGTATTTTTTCTTTTTTACATGAACAACATTGTCATTTTTATAACAGTGTACATATTCCATTATAATGATATGCTGTAGTTTAATAACTTTTTTATAGATGAATCTTTGGCTTGTGTTCAATATTTTACTATTATAAACAGGAAAGCAATAAAGAGTTCTACCTGTAAGAAATTTTCTTTGTTTATTGGTAGATCTCTAATATATATTTCCCAAAGTGGAATTCCTGACTTGAAAAGTAAATGTAAGTGCAATTTTTAAAGATGCTGTCAAATTTCCCTTTCAGTAGAGGGTGAAGTATTGCACCCTCCTCCCAGCAATGGGTACCACCATCTCTGTTCTCAAAGCACTGCAGCAGCATTGGCGTCTGTCAGCCTACCCAAAGTGTGTGTGTGTATGCATATCTCTGTGATAGCTCTGGAGTGGTGAACATCTTTTCATGTGTTTCGGTGTAAGTGTTTCCATTCATTTAAATTTGAATGTGAATTTTATATATGTTCATTGTTTGTACTTTTAAGGAGCAGATAATGTTAAATTCAATGTGTTTAAGGACTCAAGCTTTTTTCCTATAGCTCCTGGATATTCTTTAACAACTGTTCAAACAGGGGCCAAAGAGATCTGCAAATTGTAAATCATAAAAGTAATTTTTCCTTTGTATCAAGTATTCAGAGGCTGTATTTTTTTTAAATTTGAGTATTAAAATTATTATTTATTTTGACATATGGATCCCATTTTACCTCCTTTGGCTACCAATTTTTCCATCACCACTGATGAATGAACTCACATTCTCTATCACTGATCTGAAAACAAAAAGATGTTTTAAAATAATAAATTGATTTGTAACCTTGAATATAATTTAGAACCATTAAAACAGCTTTTTTATAAATGGTATCAGATTATATAACTGATTGTAAAGCATATGCATACTTTAATACATACCTGATGAAAGATAAACCAATGCAGACATTTTAAAGATTGGTTTGGTAATTATCTTACAAGCTATTTATGCATATACACTTTACTGTATCATTTGCATTTACAGAATACATATACTCATATTTATGGATTAAAACACATTGCAAAAGCAAAATATTATTTGAAACAGTTGTTTGCCTTAGAAAGAAAAAATGACAACAGCAAAACTAACACAGTTGAGAGGCAATCCGTTGCTCACTGTTTTAGTGGCCTCAGTTCATGCTTGCTACCTTGAATTTAAGAATGGCATGGCAGAAGGGGCTGGTAGGAAAAAGGCACACAACCCATTAGAGGCAGGAACAGACAGAGAAGGGGACTAAGCAGGAGACACATGCCCTCCAGAGGCACATGCCCAGGGGTCCGCCTCCCAACCTAGCCTGAGCTCCTAACAGCACTGCTAGCCATGAATCCATCAGTGGATAACTTAGTAGAGCATCAACATTATCCAATCACCCACTGAAAGCCCTGATTTTAAACACCTAGAACTTTGGGGAAAAGTTATGCGACTAACTTATAATAGTACATTATTCAGATTTCTTATTTTTTCCCTAATTCTCTCAGTTAAGAACCCATCCAGAATAACATGGTCATCTAAGTAGTTTGTCTCTTTGGGCTCCAATTAGCTACTTGACCTTGAGTTTTGGGTACTGGTCAGACATGCACTAGATGCTTTAACTGTTGATCAATACATGCCACCTTGAATGGATTAGGCACTATCTGCCAGATTAGGAAAGCACGGTGTCTATAAATGATTGGCAAGTAGGCCGGCAACCTGAAGGAGGAAGACCGAGCCCAGGTGGGGGTGTCACCAACAAGTAGGGTTATGCCTTGGATAGAATGAAAAGAAAAAGAAGGAGATATACCAGCTTTTGCAAAGAAGTACATGCTGAGAAGGCATGTACTCTGCTGTGGTCCTCTATGGATATCAGATTCAAGCTCTCCACTTCCCTTAGCTTTCTACTGCAGACTCACCCTGGAAAACTTCAGAGAGCTCTGAGGCCTTCAACCTTTGACTGATGTTCCATCCCTTCTCCCTATTGTTCTGGGGCTGCCATCTCCCTGCATGAGCAGCTCCTGAATTCTATGACCTTTCATCTCCACAAATATTTCTACAGATACACTTCTATACCTATATAGAGCTAAACATGCATTCTTGTTATTTAATAAAAAATAATCCATTACAATCTAGATCATTCTAGTTTCTTACTCTTGCTAATCTCTACTGTCCTTACCAATAGTGGAAAATACTATTACCTATTACATCCATCAACAATTGTGACATACAGATAGACCTATAGTATTGTAGACTCAGTTCCCAAAGAGCACATCTCTGTGAACTAGGCATCAATTTTATGTACGACTCTTTTTGCTTTTAACTTTTGTGTTAATCAGCTTCCAACAGTAGGACAAAATATGTAAAAAATAGCACTTTAAAAGAGGAAAGAGTTAGTTTCAATGCGTGGTTCCAGAGGTTTTTACTCCATGCTGTATTACTTTGTCTCCATTGTTATCAGATTTGTGTGGTGAGAAAGAAACACTCCTGAGGAAGGGCCTGTCATTCCTTTGCCATCCTCAATTTTACACAACTTGATTAAAGACATTTAGTTACCTAAATGTTATTTATAACTTCAAAGAGTTAGTGAATAAAAAGGTGGAAATTTCAAGCAGATGTTGTTGATAAAAGAGCTAAAATTGACTTGCTACTCTAAATTTATATTTGCCTGTTCAGATATTGTGTACTTGTGTTGGTTTGGCAAGAGAGCCATGAAAACTATTATTCTTTACCTATTAAATTGGTAAGCAACAGAAGGAATTATAGAGTACAAAAATAAAAGCTAAATTTACAAGCATAGGGATCTCCCTTATATTTTTTCATTCCTAAATAATTAAAGACCTACATGTTTTCAGAGTATGTTTTCAGAGTGCAGTATAGTTGAAATTTTCAGGCTTCCTTTTAAAACGGCTTTCTTAGGGCCAGCAAGATTGTTCAGTAGACTAAGCACCTGCTTAGGCATGCTCATGGACCTTGGTTCAATCCCTCGCACCACATGCCATGCCGGCCTTGCCCCTTGGAATGAGTACCCTGAGTCAGCCACCAAGACCGGGTGTGGTGTTATACCCTGTAATCCCAGTGCTGGGATGGCTGAAAATAGGAGGATCACTAGGAGTCCCAGCTGTGTAGTGAGACCCTGTCTCAAAAACATAAAATAAATAAATTAATTAAATGTTTTCTTTCTGATAAGTTATAGCTCTGAAAATAGTCACTTTTTTCATGAAATCCCAGTGTGAGTTTTTAAAATGTATACTTTCACTTTAAAATGTTTATGGGCTAAAATTTCACACCAAGTGAGTCAAAATATTATTCTGTTCATCTTGCAAAGACTGATTGGACAGATGCCTAGGAGGCTCGGAAAGCACACTTGTGGGTGTGTCTATGTGGGTCAGGGGATGGGACTGGTGGTGATGCCTCTGGTTCTAGCCTTTTCCTCAGACTCTCCTTGTCACTGCTTCTGGATGCCTGAGTTGAGCAATTTTCCTCAGGCATGCCCCTTGGCCATGGTGTTATGGCCTCAGAACCAGCCAACCTCTGAATCTGTGACTACAATTAAACCTCTCCCACTTTAAGTTGCAGGTGTTAGGCATTTTGTCCAGCTGTAGGAACGCTGACTGATTTAGTGGCATAAACAATATTGAAACAGAATGGCTTTCAAAAGCAACTGGAAGAAGACTGATGAGGCTATTCATCACAAAGGTGAAGGTGGCATCTCATATAGGGGAAATCCAGAAGTCCGTTGTTTGAGAACTAGAAAAGCGGGCTTGGGTGTATAAAGAAAACATAGTCAACTTCATACAACTCAGTGAACTATGTCAAAACTGATCTTAATAGTATGTACATGAGGATTTTTTTTTCTTTTCCAGCGTCTCATTCAAAAAACCTTTGTATATTAACAATATCATTCAGTGTAGGAGATGTGATCGGAGAGTAGGAATCACATTACTTCAAATGCAAAACTAAATATTTTCTTTTAGGTAACTCCTACAACATAAGATACAGGTATATAATTCACACTTTTATGCTGTCAAGTGGAGCTTTGAATATTGAGGGAATGAGCCTAACACCAGAAGCCATACTGTTTTTTTTCATTAATTGAGGTGATGACAGTGGTCATGACTCAGGGTATGCAGTTCAAAGTGTCTGAGGTTAGTTGCCACCAATGCTGTACTATGTAGAATATTCTTTGGGAAAATACATGATGAACTATCCTGTGATTAGAGTTTTTGGGTCATATTTATTATATATCCTTGATTTTCTAGTCATCCTGTCAAGATCTGATCCTGAGATTTCATTTCAATCTACTATTTTCTGTTTTAGTTAGCTGGCTGATTATTTTCTGGCAGCCAAGGAGAAACTAAAAACAAAACATAATCTTCAAACCTTGAAAGGAGGAAATCAAAAGATCATTTTAAACTAAAAAATAGGGCTAAAAAGATAGCTCAGCAGACTAAAGAGATAGCTTGCATTTTCTAGCAAATGCAAAGACCAGGATTGGATCCTTGGTACTACATGCCATGCAAGCTTGCTACTGGCAACTGGGCATGGTGGCATACACCTGTAATCCCAGCACTGGGGAGGCTGAGACAGGTGGATCACTATGAGTCTGAGCTGTATAGCAAGACCTGTATCAAATAAATAAATAAATAAATAAATAAATAAATAAAATAGATAAATAAATACAAATAAACTAACAAATTCTCCACATTGCTATGATTCACAGAAAAACCTCTCTTGATATATACTATATATAATATGATATGCAATATCACATATAATAACTTAACAACAGTCTGTTGTTTTATCTTTGAAATAATATCTTGTAAATGGTATCTTTATTTGAAATATGAGGTAAGAAAAAAAAAGCGCCACACTAAGATTAGTTTTAGGAAGGATAAAAAACATGAAACTGCAATGAAACTCATTAGATAACTGGCCAAAAAAAATGCCTTCCAGAAATGCCAGTATAGATTTTCAGTACCAGATTGGAGAATTTCACAAAGTTTGTACTGCTTTTGGAACAGTGTCAAAATTCAATTCAATGAGAAGCAGGAAAAAACGACTTGTACATCATTTTTAGCATCAAAATTCCAAGGAAATAGAAATTCATATGAATTTAAAAGGAGATACACCTTAATAAATTATAACAAAAGGCAGGTTTTTCCTTGCACTTGTTTTTCTCAGTTGCGTGATGATGTAGACTCTGCCTGTACCTGTTGTGTTTGTCTTTTTTGTGGTCCCTATTTATGCCTTTCTTTGCCACAATTATCTTTATTCTCTACGGATTTTTTCAAGCAATTGAATTGCTCATTTTCACTCCTTGTGCGTCGCAATAATTCCTGTGTGCATTGTTTTGGATTTCTTGTCCTGTTAATCTGTTTTCCAGTAATCAGCATCTGGCCTGCTGAAAACAAACAGAAACAAAAACCAAACAAACAAAAAGACCAGAATGCACCTTTACAGCAGCTCTGCTGGATGCAGGACAGCTTGCTATGAACAAAATCAGTGCGTCTGGATATGGCTTACTTTTTACACCACAGATTGTGTCTAGAGACAGCTTATACTGCTGTTTGTTCCAAATGAATGAATGTTCAAGAAAAGACTCACATTTGTGGGTACATATGCACATGTATTCCATTTTAAGCTCTCACTTTTCCTTCTTTCTGTATTTTCTTCCTAGAACAAATGATTCATGGTCTTCAACACAGGGTATGCTAGCAAAGTTATTTCCCCATGAATACCTGTGGGATATTCAGTTTGGCATACATGAGGGGGATATGCACAATTAAGAAGTGGTGCATCCTCTTGAGTCTATGTTATGATGTGTGAAGTCTTCGACATTGATTTAGTAATTTCTCTATGAATAAAAAAGTTGACTAATGGCAATTAATCACTTTACACCTTTACAATTTCCTTTATAGCTTTACATGTAAAAAGTGACATGTTTATTGAAACAATACAGTTATAGAAGAATAAGAATGTGTAACAGCATTAATTAAAACTATAATTTCAATATTTATTCACTTTTATTGAATTTTTATTAAATATTTCAGATTTGCTGCAGTACTGGTCATCATGCTATGGAAAACAAATGAAATTCTCTTGATATATAAAAGGATAGTATGAATTACATTTTGGAAATGGTTATGATGATGAGCAATGAAGTTCCATCTGTATAATATAGCTACTGCTCTTTCAGACAAATAGTCCATTTTTGATGACTTCTTATTTTGTTGAAATTGCTTTAACTGTTAATCATTCTGGTTGCCAAATATTTTACTTCAGGAGGAAAAATTTTAAGGTAAGCATATATTTGATGTAAAATACCAGTCTGGCTTCTATTTTTGTAAACTGTTTAGTCTTTACTGTTTTTGCTGCATTCATGTTAGCTCTATTTTCACATGAAAGCAGAATGCTGACTTGTATGGAACTCTCCTCTTTTTGGTTATGAGACCCGTGAACAGCTTTCCAGCCTAACTTGCTCATTTTTGCTTACTTGTCATGTGAAGAAGGGTTAAGTGCTTTCTTAAACGTTTCTTTTTTTTTTCTTAGATATATTTTAGGGAAGGGTCTGCAGGGTGTTCAGGGTCTCACTTCTAGATTGGACTCCTAGTGATCTGCCTATTTACATTCTCCCAAGAGCTGGGATTACAAGAGCACCGCTCCACGCCCAGTCTCAATTGCCATCTCAGCGTGCCTCGGGGGAGGGGCTGGCACAGCAGCCCCAGGATCAAATCCCTGGGGCCTAGGCCTGCTTGCAGGTGCTTTAATCCACTGAGCTATTTGGCTGGTCCCTTAAACATTTCTATAAAGCAAGTTAAAAAATGTTGAACTTCAAGTTTTTTGCTCAGTATATCCAGACACTGTCTAAGGCCTAGCATTAATATTAATAAAGTAGTATACTTCAGAATAGCAGTACATTTTATGTAGATGGAGAAGTGATTTCAAGAAACAATCAGAGACTTATTAAAATTGCTTTTTATTAGCATAATTTTGAAATTGATAAGATATTTCATTTATGTTCCAGTCATAACTTTAATTCAAGAACATAATTATACCAAAAGAAAAATTTAAAAATTTCTGTTCAGGTTATTGGCATTAGTTATTCAAAGAAAAAGAAAAAAAAAGAATAATCCTGCTGTTTTTCCTATTTCCTAATTTCATTTTGTAAATATAAAGAGAAATTTCAATTATGAAAAATTTTAAAATATACACGTGTATGTACTTTTATTTCTTGTCTTAAAGATTTTAAGTTACAGAACTATTTTCAGATCGATCAGTTCAAGTATGCTGTGTTTTGAAATGAGATTTTATTTTTCCCCTGATTGTTTTCATAAAGAGATGGTGTTAGTTGTGGCCTAGTGCCTTGGGTTTTATAGATTTTTCTTTGAAATGCAAGACTTTTTAAACTAATAGTGTTTGTCATCAGTGTGGTAATAAACATTTATAATTACTGAGTAATTATAAACAAAAGTACATAAAGATTTGAAAATAATTATGTAGCATAGGAGTTTAAACAAAGCTATGCCTAGGGCTGAAAAGAGATCTGATTGAATGTGTTGTACATTATTCTGATGATAAATGTCTGGATACAGGGAATATTTTGTACTAAAGATTCTTACACCTCTCTGTGTGTGTGTGTGTGTGTGTGTGTGTGTGTAAGCATATGTGAGTCTGTGAAAGGAAGACACACACGCCCAACTTGAATTACTTTAACTCAAGCATTTCAGTCTCCATTGCTCAACTCCCCACGCTGATTCTTTCAGGTTGAACCATAGTTTCCTTCTTGCCAAATGTCAGAACAGGTATACATTTTAAAGTGCAATGCTTGTTAAATAGTAAAGTGTAAAATTAGAAGTGCCCACATTAAAAAAAAGTGCTTGAGATCAAGGTTATCTTCAGCAAAATCACTGACATATCCAACATATAGCTGTAAATTTATTTGTGTTCTTCATGATCCCTGTCTTCCTCCCAACAGAGGCAACAAAAACTTTAGTAAAAATGCCATGAAAAATACAAGTAAATAAAGTAAATAAATATTTGAGAAATACATTTAACGGCCAGGGAGATGGCTCAGGCACTTGCCTGGCAAGTGCATGGGCCTGAGTTTAATCCCCAGTTCCATCAAAAAAAAAAAA
>NDGN011377215.1:0-38207 GCA_002564285.1 Tympanoctomys barrerae
GGGGAGGGGAGAGCACAGCCCAGCCCAGCCCAGCAGAGAGATTGGTCTTGAGACTGAGCCTGCAGTATAAACCGCATGGGCACTGCTCCTCACACACCCCTGAAGGACCAAGCCGTGCTGCCCAGTGAGAAAGAACATCAGAAGCTGCACACAGTAAGACTCTTTGCCTTCCAGGCCCTGCGCTGGCCCAAGGCCTCTGCTACCAAGCGCAAGCTGCTGTCCTCCCCGAAAGGCACGTCACCCGGGCTCTTGAGATGTGCTTTGCCAGTCCTGCAGACTCGAGGGCTTGGAGCAGGGTTTCAGGTGGCTGCTCTGCGGCACTCATGTTACTATCAGGGCTTTGAGCAGACAAGGGCCGTTTCTTTTCCTACTTGAATGAGAAGTGTAGTGGGGCCAGCCTGGGGCCAGCCTGGGATCATGCATCTCCCAGGCCCGCTCTGCCTGTGGGAAGACTCCACCCACCCTGTGCCACAGTGGCCCTGGGCATGTGCACAGGGGCTGTGTCAGAGGCTAGGACATGGTCTCACAGCCAGCAGAATGGTGACAGCACAAGGGGACTGCTTGACCTCCCTGCCTGCCTCAGAGGGGAAGGGCGCCACCTGAGCAGGGAGTGTGTTTCCACCTACAGATGCCGAGGCGTGGTTGGCGCCATGGGGCCGAACGTGGCCTGTGTCCCCGTGTCCCAGGTGCCCTTCTCAGTTGGCTCTCTTCCCCCTCAGCGGTCAGTTTTCTCTCGCTGTGGTTGGCCTGAACCTGACGTCCCTGGGTCTGCGCTCCCTGAGAGAGCTCAGCGACGGAGACGTGATCATCTCAGGAAACCGACATCTGTGCTACGCCAGCACCATTAACTGGAGAAAACTGTTCGGGACCGCCAGTCAAAAAGCCAAAATTATAAACAACAGAAGTGAAAGGGACTGCAGTAAGTAACCCATGTCCTGCGCCCGGGTGACCAGGCCCTGCAGGTCATTAACTCTGAGGTTAAACATTTCAGTCACATTTTCTGTTCCTCAAGAAGCAGCCTACAATTTGCACTGTCCTGGTTACGGGTTCCTGTGAGACTCCGCAGCTGTCTCCAGGGCCCGGGCCCTCATTTCCTGGCGGTTGGAGCTCCTAGCAGGTTCTCGTTGAAGGAGCTGTGTTAAGGAGTAGGTTTTAAGTTAAGGGACACTGGCGGTTTCCCGTGACATTTTACACTGAGGCTCTCCCTGCTCACGTCAGCCTGTCAGCTTGCTCTGGTGACGGTGGGCATGCACACTCCACACACGCCAACTAGCAGCCTCTGCATTGACACCTTCAGTTCCCATCTAAGCAGTTCAGGCAGCCCTTGCAGCTGGTGGGTACAGTCAGGCTGCCCTCTAGGAGAAGCTGACCTGAATTCCAGTGCTGGCCAGTCTCTTCCGGGCTTGCTACTTTGGCCAGTGTCCTTACTCTCTCAGAACTCAGAGAGCCTCATGCATGGAATGGCTTTGATAGGCTGGGCAGGGTGGTGTGCTCCTGGGAGGCTGAGGCAGGAGGATCACAGTTTGGAACCCACCCTGGGCCACTTCCCAAGACCCTGTCTCTAAACATTTATGTGTGGGCTGGGGAACAGGAAGGAGCTGAGTTCCCAGGCTCCAGGTTCAGTTCCCAGTGCAGGGGAAGAAAGAGGCTGTGATAATTTCCATGTCAGCGTGCTACTTAGTTCAGGCAAATTCCATGGCATTTGTCACAGGACAGAGGCCAGGTCTGGCCCTGAAGCCGGCCTGCTGTGACCCAGGCCTGCTGCTTCAGGGCCCATCGACTGCCCACACACAGCTGGCAAAGTGCAGTCTTCTCGGCTGCTGACCTTGCCCCTGCCCCTGCCCCTCTGTGTCTTCCAGGGGCCGAGGGCCACGTCTGCCACCCACTGTGCTCGTCTGAAGGCTGCTGGGGCCCTGAGCCCCGGGACTGCGTCTCCTGCCAGAACGTGAGCCGGGGCAGAGAGTGTGTGGCCAAGTGCAACATCCTCGAGGGGTGAGACCTGCTGCTTTGTCCCCACGCCTGCCCAGCCCTGGTTGTTTGCAGGGCTGTTGAAGAGCCAGTGTTTAGATAGACTCTTCTTGTCCTGCTGTTAACTTTGGTGTGCATGTATGCTAAACTTCAAGCACTTTTCCCGTTACTTACACCTGTAATTTATTGAGTCTCTTTTCCTGAAGACATCTTAAAGTTTTCTAACTGGTGCAAAGGTTCTGGTTGCCAGGGCATGGCGGCAGGTGACTGTGTCAGTCACCAGTGCGGCAGGTGACAGCCCTGGGTGCTGTCAGTCTGCTCCGTACTGCTCGCTGTGCCTCCCAGGTGCGCACTGGACACAGGGCAGTGCAGACGTCTTGGGCAGCAGCAGGCGCAGAGGGAGCAGTAGTGTGCGGGACGCCTGCAAGCCGAGAGGCAGTCAGCAAGGCGCACAGTGCAGAGCTGAACATTCCAGCACTGGTGTGAAGTTTTCCACAACTAAATTAATTGGAAAATCAAATTGTAGGGTAGAGAGAGGAAGAGGCAATTCTAAAATATAAAAGAGAATCATGACTTGGATGGAGAGGAGCCTGAGGAGTTGCCAGGGCATGGCGGCAGGTGACTGTGTCACCTGGCAATCTCCCTTTCTGCCTGGGTCCCGAATTCCAGGAGCAGGTGGGGAAGCCTGAGGCACTTATTTGCTGACAGGCTCAGAACAGTCTGTGTCCTCGACAGTCCTATGTCCACTTCAAGGGAGGAATGTCTGGCTACAAATATCCCTGTTTTGAGTTTTCAAGTGTCCTTTGACATAAAAGAAAATTAAAATAAGCAGACCCAGAAGCCGCGTCCCATCAATGTGGAGGACCCTGGTGTCAGCGGCATCGGCTCCCTCTGCAGCCTGGCTGTTCAGCCGTGATCCCAAACACCGCTGTCTCGTGTGGTTTTGTCGATGCCACTCGTCTGATGGGCAACTCGAGGCACAGATCTCAGGTGTGAGCCGTTCTGCGCCCTGCTCAGCACAAGGGCCGTCAGCTGATTCCCGGCAGATCCGGAGCGGCTGAAAACCTGACAGGGGCAGTCGCCCTGGAGTGCACATCTCGGTGAAAGCCACGAAAGCGCTGCAAGGAAAAGCCTTCACATTGCGTTCCGCGCTTCCTGCTCAGGGGAGTGACCGCCGCACAAGTCTGAGCCGAGTCTTTCCCAGCCCTCGGCCTGCGGTCGTGTCTTCTCTTCCCTTGGCCTAAATGTCAGCGAGTCTGCTATCAGAGGCAGGGGCACCTGAGCAGGCCTTTCTGTCGTGGTCTTCTTGCCCAGGAAGCAGAAACTGCCACCGCGGGAAAGGGCCACGCTGTAAGGGACCTTTCGTGGTAGTTCCTTGGGCTGAGCAGGGACCCGGGTGCAGTGCTAGCGCCCAGCTCTGTGACCTCTGCTGAAGGGATTTTAAATTTCGGGGGGAGGTGCTCTGTACTCCAAACTCACCCGCTTGTCCGGAAGGGCCAGCTGACAACCTCCCCCCTGCTTCCCCAGGGAGCCCAGGGAGTTCGTGGAGAATTCCGAGTGCATCCAGTGTCACCCGGAGTGCCTGCCCCAGTCCATGAACGTGACCTGCACCGGCCGGGTAAGGGTTCTCTGCCACCTCCCCTTGGACGTGGGGAGCCTTCCCCGAGCCCTATGGGCAAGGAGGCTGGGCCCCTTGCGGAAACACACACAGGAGGGTGCTGCAGGGACAGAGCGGCTGAGTCTGAGGCCAGCTAGGAGGCACCTATCTGCGCCCAGCCCACAGTGCCACCTAATTCTTCTCATCCGGCACCACGGGTGGTAGCCGAGGCCATGGCTAGCCATTTCCTGTTTCTAAATCTGCTGCCACGCTGTTCCCGCATCAGTCAAATCTTGTCAGAGGCTTACTAACCACTAACTCAGTGGAGACTCATTCGTGCTCTCCTGCCAGAGCTTAAGCTCACCTTGAGGCCTGCACGTCCAGGATTAGTCTTGCAAGGAACAGAACGTGAGTGCAGGTCCTGCTGACCAGGCAGCCTGCGTTCTGACTTCCTGATGTCACACGTGGGGCACTCTAAGCAGCCACACCTGAATCCACCACTGGAAAATGCTTCTCAGTTGTCGGGAGGGTAGCAGGACCATGTTTGAAAGCCTGGGCTGTAGGTTACTAAGGAATCCATGTCTGCGGGTTGGAATGGTGTCGGGCTGTTTTCATCACTACAGGAAACTGATTGGTGGCACCAGTGTTACCTCCAGCCACTGTTGAGTGGTTCCCTGAGCCACCGTCTCATGGCTGGGATGCAAGCCCACACTCCTGTAACTTGCAGGGGGAGGACGATCTTGGTTCATGGCTTCAGCTCTTGGCTGGCCAGCGTTCAGCCAGGCGCATCACAGAAGACAGCCACCCATCCTCAGAGGCCAGGAAGCAGCGAGGAGGGGGGAGCCTCACAGGTCACCCCAGTGCTGGTTCCCATCTTAACTGCAATGTGCCGCCCCCATCCAGTGACTGCCCCACAATCACAGGAGGTGCAGAGACCTCTAGGTCCAAGCCACCACGGTGGGCAGGCAGAGTGGAGCACATCACCAGGGCCAGCTCCCTACAGGGCAGAAGGCGAGAAGCAGCCCCACTGCCCAGGGCTTTTGTTTCTAGGGTTCTGCTGGGTGTAGTAGGAACAAAAGTAAGAAGAGAAGTGTGCACTGGGGCTGTAGCTCAGGGGTAGAACATGCACCCAGGAGAAGCCCTGGGTGTGGTCCCCAGGACCATGGCAATAAATGTAAATCTGTACCGATCAGGGTGGCTGTGGTAAGGGAAGATCCCCGTACAAAATACCAAGAAAGGCAACACAGTATTAAAAAATTCTTTTTTCTTTTGCTTTTTTTTTCCCCCTATGATTCAACCCAGAACCTTCACACTGAGCTACATCCCTAGCCTCTTTTCTCTGTTTTAAGATAGGGTTTCACTAAGTAGCTAAATTGGCCGGGCTGGTCTGGAGCTTTTGATCCTCCTGCCTGAGCCTCCCACAGTCTGGGGTGAGGGGAGTGTGCCCCCACACCCAGCTGAGTCATTTCTTTTACAGCTGTGTACATGATGTGCATTTAAACACAGGAAGACTTTATGTTCAGATACTAGTAGAGGCTGTATCAGTCAAGAGCGCTCCTAAAGGAACTTGTTTCCTACTGTGGGAACTTGCCCTGTCAGTCAGCCTTTCCCTCACACAAGTATGTCAGATGAAAAGCTAATTCTGCCTCAAAAAATAAAGAAGCACGAACAGAGTCCTTCCCGTGCTCCACGCAGGGTCCTGACAGCTGCGTCCAGTGTGCTCACTACACTGACGGCCCCCACTGTGTCAAGACCTGCCCGGCTGGGATCATGGGGGAGAACAACACACTGGTGTGGAAGTACGCAGATGCCGGCCGGGTGTGCCGCCTGTGCCACCCCAACTGCACCTACGGGTGAGCGGGGCCCCTGCCCACACCCCATCCGGGAGCACGCAGAGCACAGATGCATCCCCACTGTGCTAGGCAGTCAATGTCCCAAGCCCCAGCAGCAGCTTCCAACTGTGTCTTCAAGTGTGCCCTGCTCCTGTGGTGGCCCCTGGTGTGGCAGCCACAGGGCAAGCTGGGTCTAGGTGCTGGGGACAGCTCCATCTCTCAGCTGGGTCCTCAGTGCTGGCAAGGTCTGGTCACTGAGAGGCTGGAGGAGGCATCCACAGCCCTGAGACACTCTGTCCATCCCTCTCCATGGGAACAAAATCCCGGGACCCCCCTCCTCTCCTGTCCTAGCTCGGGAGCAGCCATGGCTCCCACAGGTGGCTGTTCAGGGCGAGAAGCCTGGGGCCACAGGGGCCCTGCAGGCCACTCTTGCCTCATCTCCCTGGCTCCTCCATCTCCCCATGTACCCTGATACCTGGAGCCGGTGGGGAACCTCTGTGGCACTGGAGTGGACAGCCTATGGCAACACTGCCTGGCACCTACCAGCTCCCTCCAGGCCAGGCCAGCCTGCCAGGGTGCAGACGCTCACAGGGTCTGCAAGCACATGTTGAACCCTAGAGCAGCAGCTGTGAGGCACTGGGGCTCCGGAGTCAGGGCATCACTCACGCACGTTGCCCTATGACTTAGTGGAAAATCTCCACAAACAAATGCTAAAGGACAGTGAGGAAAATGTGTTTCTTTTTCATTTCCTGCAGATGTGCCGGGCCAGGTCTGGAAGGCTGTGGTGCACCAGACGGGTGAGGGGCTCAGCTCTTCTCTGCTGGATCCTGTCCAATAAAACAAAGTCATTTCTGACCATCTGTCCTAAGCCATTTTCATCCTCCTCCTCTTGTTCTCCTCCTCTCCTTTCCTCTTCTCTTTGTCCTTCTTCTATTAGTGGAGATGGAACCCAGGGCCTCAAGCTGAGCTACATTGCCAGCCCATTTTATATTTATTTTGAAACAGTGTTTCCGTGTGGCTGGGGTGGCAGGCCTGTGGCGTCCAGCATCTCAGGTTGTCCTCCAGGCCCATCTGCTGGTCACATCTGAGCTTGTTGACCTGGTTCCTATTAGCAGGACTGGGAGGAAGTACCGGCTAGCCCTGGAGCAGCTGCCAGGCCTTCCACCGCTCTTGGTGGGCAAAGGCGCCTCCTCTGGCCCTGGTTTTCCTCAGCCTTATTGTAGCCTTCCCTTCTGCTTCTCCCTGGGGCTGAGATTAGGACACGGTGGGGCTGACGATGGGAGGTAAGAAGCATTGGTCACAGAATCCTGGGACCCGTGGGTGGAGCAGGCGGCTCTCTGCTCCTGTGAGAACTGGAGCAGGCTTTTGATGGGACAGCCCAGCCCTGACACTGGGAGGAGTGGATGACACCAGAGGATGTCCACCCTGAGCTTGTGCCCTGTTTGTGCCTGGTGGCTGCCCCCAGACTGCCTGGTGTTCTTCCTGTTTTACTGGGGCCAAACTCATTCTGCAGAGCTGGCTTCTTTTGCTACATGTAGAGAACTTTGTTATTGCTTGCGTGCCTTGACTACTTCTTTGCTTAGAACAGAAAGAGCCTAGAAACTACCTCCAGGAGGAGACTAGTACCTTGTAGTAACCTGGTAACAGTCCCACCACCAACCAGCACCACACCAGCTTCTCCGCAGGGTGCCAGGCTGGGCAGTTATCTTCTTGCATCCCTCTGGAAATGTGTCATCAGCGAAGGCATCTCACCTTGGACCCCACTGCCACTGTGGCTTGAAACGTGGCACTGAGGGAAGCAAAGCTGCAGTTTCCGGCTCCCACCCTCTGCCACGGCTGGCTCTGCCTGCAGAGCCCCCTCATGGGCTCCTCCTGGGCGCAGCCCACCATGCTCAGCCCACACCTGCCGGCGGCTGCTGATCATACCCGGCCTCAGGTGGACCCAGAATGAAGCGAGGCACCCCCTGGGTCAGGGCCTCCCTCCTGTCCGGCTGCGTTACACCTGCGAGGCCCCAGAAACACTTTCGAGCACCTTACTCCAGGCTCGGTGGCTGCTGGCGAGGTTTCCCATCATGTCCATACTTGAACCCAGCAGAGACCGCTTCTTGTTTGAATTCACCCCTTAATTTTCCCCTCCCTCAGTTCTCCCCGTACTGCTGCAGCTCCCTGTGGAACTCCTGCTCTTGTCACATCAGCCCGGCTCGCAGCATCTCCTTCAGAGTAGTAAAAGCTCATTGCCCAAACGGTGTCAGCCGGGGACTCAGTGCACAGTGCAGGAGACGACTTCTTCCGCACTAGGGAGAAGCATGCCGTGCAGTGTCATTTTCACGGAGCAGGTGACCCACTTAGGAGGCATGTGCGGGTTAGCACCCCAGCATCTCCGATTATGCAAACGGTGCTGCTGGCTACTCTTTGCTCTTCATTAGCATTTCTACCTGAAAATAAGGATCAATCTGCCAGGAACCCAAATAGGATTCTTAATAATAACCCCAACACTGCAAGGCCCCAAAAGGGCATGGGCTAACTTCCTAGAGACTTCCTGGGGAGCCTGAAGCTTGGCTTGGGAGCGTCCCCCCGATGTTGGCCCTGTGTGGCAACCTCACACAGGACCACGGTGCTGCTGTGCACAGCTCAGTCCCAAGGCCTGCGACCTCAGTTCTATCTGGAGGCCCAGGGCTCTGGTGGAGTCTCAGCTGCATGCCTGGCTAGGAGACAATGTCTACCTCGGCTCCTCCACTACTCGGCCCGCTCTAGGAAGAATAAAATCAAAATCACATAAAAGCTCTGTAGAAGCCTGAATCATTGCAAATTATATGTTTCTCAGTCAATAGATTATAAAGTAGGCACCCTGTGGATAAGGGCTCTGAGACTTCAGTTTTGGGGGTGGGGAGAGGTGGACAGTGAGGCGAACACTGCTCTCCCTTGGGTGCCCTGTGCGCCAGGCACAGGGAATATGTGAACATCAGCATCACAGGCTCTGTCTCCCTCACTGCAGGCCCAAGATCCCCTCCATCGCCACGGGGATTGTGGGTGGCCTCCTGCTGCTGGTGGTGCTGGGCCTGGGCATTGGCCTCTTCATGCGGCGGCGTCACATCGTCCGGAAGCGCACGCTTCGCCGGCTGCTGCAGGAACGTGAGGTGAGTGTGCTAGAGCCTTGCTGGGAGACCGAGTGTGCACCGTCTTGTGGTTCCCGGGGCTTCAGGTGGTTTCCCATCGCTGGAACATATCCAAGACAGTCGAGCTACAAAGGGGGAAGGTTTATTCTGCGCCCTCCCAAGTCTTCAGTCCATGGGGACGAGCCGTCGCTCTGGGCCCCTGGCCAGTCATCCCACAAGAGCGTGTGTGGCCCTCAAACTCACAGCCTCCTGCCAGGAAGTAGGTGGAGAAAACAGGGGTGCCCTGTCCCTTTCACTATGCATGCAGGGGTGCGCCCTGCCCACAGAAGGGGCAGCACCTCCTCAGAGCATGCGTGCAGTATGCTTGTGTAGACCCCGAGTCAGGATTGCATTGTGGGAGCTGTGCCAGGAGACGTCCCTACGTCTGCCTGCACGTACTTGGGGTCGCACGCTGCTGCCTCGGGCCCAGCAAGCGTCAGTTTTCCAGACTGAGTCGTGGCCTCCGCTGCATCAGAGATACATGCTACTACTGGCTCCAGGAAGGGCTCCACGTGAGCCAGGGTCACGCTGGATGGTCCACTGTGCGCAGGGGCTGCTCCTTCTCAGGCGCTGGCTGGCAGTGCCCTCCATGCTGCCTCTGGAAACCTTCGTCCCTAGGCAGCAGGTGTCTATGCCATGGGCCCTGCAGGCAACAAAGATGCCATAGGATGAACATGTCCCTCCAGGTTTCCTGCCAGCAGGTTGCCATGGAGATGGGGCAGCATGTGCTGGATGTGCTCCTCTGGTGCATGCTCTTGCCTGTTTCTCTTTCTACTATATTTTATTTTTGTTTGTGTGTTTGTGTTACAGGACTAAGGTAGTCTAGGGCCTGTGCATTAGCTACATCCCCCACCCTTCATTTGTTTTTGTATTTGTTTATAAATTTAAGGACAAGCTCTCACTAAATTGGGAAGTCACTTGGGCGGGGCCCACACTGGGATCCTCCTGCTTCAGCCTCCAGAGAACTGGGTGAGGAGGCGTGCTCCAGCATGCCTGGTGTGTCGGGCTCCTCAGAGAAGGTGCCGTTGCCCTCTACACCACCACGCCGAGGGCCAGGGCTCATCCGCACGGCACCCTAGCACCCAGCACCTCACACCTCCCCTTCTCCTTGCAGCTAGTAGAGCCCCTAACGCCCAGTGGAGAAGCCCCCAACCAGGCTCTCCTGAGGATCCTAAAGGAGACAGAATTCAAGAAGATCAAGGTTCTGGGCTCTGGAGCGTTTGGCACGGTCTACAAGGTAGGTCTCTGGGGCCCTTGGTGTGGAGAGTGCAGGCCCTGGCGTGCTGTGTGCGACCAGACCCTTGGCTAGGGAGAGCCCTTCCTGCCTCGTTGAGGCCCAGGAAGTTCATACTTGTAACCTCATGGAAAAGTTACTGGAATTCGATTGAGTTACTTCCAGTCTACCACTTCCAGTGCAACCCTATGCAAGCATGAAGACACTAAGGAGTGTTTGTGGTTATGGGGAACCAAGGGGTCCTAAGTCCAGCTATGATGGTGGCTATATGGAGCAAAGCCTTGACCCAGGGTGGAACCCAAGTGTTGTTAATTTATGAAGAAAACTGGCTGGAGGGTGCATGGCTATGAGAATGGCAGGAAGGGTGTGAGTGCTGAGAGCTGGGCTGGGTAGATGGCCTGAAATTACAAGGTGCGGAGAGAAGGCTACGCAGAAGGAGTAACCTCCATAAGATAACTGAAGTAGTGTTATGGGGTCGGTGCTTCAGCTCTGATGTGCAGTCTTTTATGCCCTGGGAAGACATAGCTTCTTACTCGAGCTTCATCCCAGATGACAGCGTAGAGCGTGGATGTGCATCCCACTCTGGGAGCCGTGGGGGTGGGGAAAACATTTTTGCTTTAAGGACTGCACGTCAGCACCTCAGCTGGACCAATTTGCATAGTTTCAAGCCAAGTGAGGGGATAAGGAGGAGTCCTAGCAAGCTCTGTACACATCAGTACACAGGCAAAGGGCCAGGCTCAGCCGAGCGGAGACAATCGCCCCTCCTTCAAGGAGAGCAGCCAGGCAGTCCTCCACGCTTGGCGTCCCTAATTTCCACCGCCACCCCCTTGGCTGAGGGCTTGGGCATCCCAGGGCTTTTGTGAGTTATTGAGAGGAACATTTTGCAACCACAGTGACAGGTGCAGGAGCGTTTTATAGACCAGCCATGGCCCTTTTGGGGGTCAGCGGCAAGAAGGGCATGTGGCAGGTGGGGAAGGGGCTGCCTGTCTTGCTTGGGACCTGATGACCCTGCACCTTGCCTTCTGTCCTGGCAAGTCCAGCTGCAGTGGGCCAAGCCTCTCCTGCTCTGCAAGGGGTGTGCCACACTGACCTGGTGCCGTCCCAGTGTAGTCTCTCAGGCTGGGAGGCCCAGAATGAGAGGGGCTGTGCCATGGGGCTCCCGGTGGGCTGCGGTTCCAGCTGGGCCCTGCCCTCCAGGGCTGTGTGGCCCCTGAACTCCACCTAGCACACAGGTCAGCACTGCATGTGTGACCACTGCCAGCTGAGTCCCCTCTCCCCACCCCAGGGACTCTGGATCCCAGAAGGGGAGAAAGTGAAGATCCCTGTGGCCATCAAGGAGCTGAGAGAAGCCACGTCTCCCAAAGCCAACAAGGAGATCCTGGATGTGAGTCCTGCCCAGAGCTGGGCATCAGGAGCCCTGGGCTGGGCCTGAGGTCTGCGGCTCTTGCTTAGGCTTAGGCTTGTTTCCTTCACCCTGTCTAAACGCCTGCTTTCCACATCTGCCTGCCTCCTGTATTTGGTACAGTCCAGGCCTCTGGTTGAGAAGCTCGCCTCTTCCACCCTGCTTTCCCGCATCCCAAGGACCAGTACTTTGTTTACTTGTTTATTCATTTGTTATTTTCCTCCCTTTCTGCAGCACTAGAGCCTGGCACCAGGACCACAGCACTGAGCTGCCCCCACCCGGCTCCTCCCTACTTTTAGTCTGGGCAGGGTCTTACTGAGCCACTAACTCTCCCAGGCTGGGCTTGTGCTCCTGCCTTAGCTTCCGGAGTGCTAAGATTTGGGGCATACCGCCTCCCTGGCCTCAGTTCTTTGCTTCAGTTATCACCACGGCACCAGTGCTTTCCTCACAGACCTTTGCCAAACCAGCTTGTCGCACGAGCACAGAATATGCTTGCAGGGGAGGCTGTTGCCATAGGGGAGCCAGCCTCAGAGCCGCCTCTGTCGTGCTGCGATTCTCCAGGGACCGTGTCCTTGTCTCCCCTGAGCAAAGTGCTGGGTGCTTCAGGCAAGGCACTGAGAGGGGCCTGGGACAAAGCATCTCAAATTAAGTACATTTGGGGGAGAAATGGTGCCTCAAGAAAGCTGCTTGGCCTCAGGAGGCTGGAGTCGGTCGTGCTGAGTGGGACTCAGGGCTTAGCTTTGGAGGGACCTTTATGGATGAGGCCGAAGGTGTACAACATGCGGCCCATTGTATACACTCGTGCCAGGCCAGAGGTGATACACGTCTCCCAGCACTCTGGGAGGCGGGGTCTGGGGCTCACTGCGAGGCCCTGAGTCCAGTCCTAGGACACATTTAATAAAACCCTGCCCACCCTGCTGTCTAACACCCGCCCTGCTGTCAGCTGCCTTGGTGTCAGCAGCATGTGGCTTTCTCCAGCCCTCTGGCCTCCAGCCCAGCAGGGGCTGCACCCTGCCAGGGAGAGCCAGGTATGAGGCCCCTTCTAGACAGGACTGAGCCATGGATACCAGCATTGCTGCCTGGAGCTACTGAAATCTCGGCTCTTGATCTGAGCCTGGGCAGGTGAAAGGGGAAGAGAGGTGCCTCGGGCCAGGGCAGTGTGGCAAACCTCTGGCATGTGTGCCAGGCGGGCTGCTTGCTGTTGGTGGAAGAAAGGCTCACCATTGCTGGACTACATGAGGGACAGAGAGTCAAAAGAAAAGAAAGTCACGCCTGTGGCCTCCAAGGGCTGCTCTTGCAGCCATGAATGAAAGCCAGGCAGAAACACCCCATCCCACCCAACCACAGACACCCTGTAGGCAAAGCAGGCAGGGGCCTTTTAATGTGCGTGGACAAGGGACTTTGCCAGAGCGATACCCTCTCTACTCTGATTTTCTCTGGACAGCCTCCCCCCTTTTCTTACAAGGGGGGGGCATGATATACTCCTAAAGAAAAGATGGTCAGAATTATTATTGTTCAGTGCACCAGGAAGTCCTAATGTCGATGATACACTTATCAATCGAAATTATATTCCCTTGGCAAGGCTGCAGAGCCAGTGTCAGGCTTGTCAGAGTGTGTCCAGGCTGTTAACACGGGGGTGAAATGGGCCCAGACGGGGGCTCACTAGGTCGCATCTGCTCTGCTTGAAAGAAGACCTTTCTGCTGAGCACACTCCTGCCTTCTACTCCTCCAAGGAGTAGAAGGGCAGCAGAGCCCTGCCTCCCAGAGGAGCCCACGCAGCAGCAGATCTCTGGGGGGGAGCTGGGTTCCAAAGAAGTCTCTGGCTGGAGACTTCAGCCGAGATTTCTGGGGTGGAGCAGAAGCCAGAGAGCGAAGGCTTGACAGGTGCAAGTGCCAGGTGCCTCAAGGACCTGGTTTTGCCTCTTTTCATCTCTCTCTTGGCCTCCTTTTCTGCTCCGTTATTTTGGCTTTCTTCCCCCTAATTCTTCAGGGACATCTTTGATCTTCTCCCAAATGTCAGCTATTGTCAGCTGTTCCAGCTGAGAGGAAAGAAGTGGAGGAGACCTCCAAGCCCGGCTGCTCCTGCAGAGGCGGGGGCTCAGCATCCGGCTGCCTGCGGCCCTGTGGGTGCCGAGAGCCCACGGGAAGGATATGCAGTTGGCTTCCGCAAAGGGACCACCGCCCTGAACTGAGAGGCCAGTGCACCCTGGCAGTGTGCTTCCCTGGTGTTCTCCGAGTGTGGCCTTGGTGCCAGAGGTGGCCCAGTGGCCCCATGCTCGGTGTCCAGTGCGTGCTGGGTCCTGGGCTCTGCGGAGCAGTCAGGGGCGTGGCTAGCTGTCAAGGTTAAAATGTCAGGGGTTCCTCCCCTTGCACAGGCCTTGTCCCAGGAGTTGGGTGCAATGCTGCCCTTTCACCCACTCATAATGTAAAGTAGTTCATGGATGAGGGAGACAAGCAGCAAAGAGGGACGCAGCCATGCCTCCTAGAGAAGAACGGAGTAGTAAGCTGCCAAGTGGTCCTGAGCCTCAGAGATGCCCTGGAGGACCCCGCTCCCAGGCAGTGGATTTTGCACGTAGCTGTGGTCACACTTCACCTCCACCTTTTCCAAGACAAATAGTAAAGAACAAAGCTCACTTTAACTGGTGTCCCATTGCGCCCAGGAGGGTGGCAGGAAGCCACGCCTGTCTGTCCAGTGGGCCGATCATGTTTCAGAAGGATGGAACTTGGCAGGGCCCCCATCCTGAGTGGCCAACCCCCCACCCAGCTCTGTGCTGGTCCGGTCCAGGTTGGCGCCGCCGCCCACCAAGGCGCGGTGCTCACAGGGCCCGCTGAGCAGACGTTTCTGCCCTGGAAGTGAGAACAGTGTGTGCCCAGACCTCAGGAGATGGGGCAGCAGGGGCTTCCCTCTGGGGTGCTTGCAGAGCTCCCCAATCTCAGGGAGGGGCTGGAGTCAAGCCTTGCTGGCATCCTTGGAGGTGGGGGCTGGGGGGCCTTTCCAGGCTAGATGCAGGACAGGAGCGGAGCACACAGCAGAGCAGTGTGACATACCTGCCACAGGGGTGTGAGCTTGCATGTGCAGCGCCCCGTAGCCAGCGGCCCTGCAGCTGTATCTTGGTTTGTGTGTGCAATGCTCTGGGCCCCTTGGGGTTCTCTGACACCCCTGGGTGGGCAGTGGGCTCCGGAAGAGGCAACTGGCCCGGGTTAGGAGCCCAGGCAGGCCTGTCCTGACGTGGAGAGGTGGGCCTCAGGTCTGTGCTCCTACTGCATCTTCAGGCTCCCCAATACTGCACCTTGCAGGCAGAGGGAGGTTTGTTTTGTCCTACAGTTAATAGAGGTCTCAGTCTACCAATCACCAGCACCAAGGCCAGGCAACATGCCACCAAGGCTGCCCCAGGAGAGCTGCTCATGTACCCCAGGACCGCCACCCCTAGGGCCCAGTGTCCTTCGGAGCCCCACCACGAGCATGCAGGCTTTAGAGGAGCACCTAGACAGAAGTCCCAAGCCTCAGATGAGCCCTGTGCTGGCTCTACGCAGTTCTCTGTAAACAAGAGAGCAACCCCAGAGGGAGTTTTTGTGGTGCATGGTGCCCACAGGATTTAACATCTGCTTGGCTCTTTGCTTTCTCTGAACTGGGGATTGAACCCAGGGCTGTCACACCAAGCTATATCTGCGGTCCCTTAGGACTTCTTTATTTCGACTCCAGGTACTCTTAAGCCACCAAATTGCCCATCCTGGGCTGAAACTCGCCATGCTCCTTCCTCGGCCTTCCAGGGTGCTAGGATGACAGTGTGCATGGCTTATTGACTCCATAATATCAGTATGTTAATGTCAGTACTCTTGTAATATGGAAAAAAAAAAAAACGCGCTCATTCTACCTGAGAACAGATCCCAAACCCTCAGGAAAGTGTCCCATCACGTTGCACTGGGACCTGCAGCAATGTGTCGCAGTGCTGGTTATGCACAAGTGCAGGCTGGCCTGAGAGCTCTTCTAAATCACAGACCGAGGTGCAGGAGGACGCGCTCTGAGCAGAGGCTTGGACTTCACTGGGAGCCCCAGGGTTCCTTCCCACAGTGTCCACCCCTGCATGTCCCCTGGGGGAGGCTGGCCTCTCAGAGCTCTCCCGTGACCAGGTGACCTGCAAGAACTCTGGGGCTTGCAGGGGTGTTGGATGCTGTGAGGACAGAGGCCTCACAAGGAGGGACAGCAAGAGCTTCTAGGAAGGGGAGGGCCTGGCACCGGGGTACAGCCTGCACATGTGTCCTGGGTTCACCCCCAGGCAGTGGGTGAATGAGTGTGGAGTAAGTGCCCAGCCGTGACCTCCATGGGCCCTCAGTGCCCCAGGCTCTCGGCCCTGCTGCGTGCCCACCCGGCCCTCCAGCCTGATATCTGGCTGCCCCCCCTTGGAGTGCATTCTCCTGCAGTGCTGCGGTCTCCTTTGTGTCCCAGTGGAGGTCACCACCTCCTTTCAATGGACAGGAGGCCCCTCTGTGAGCAGGACTGTGAACAATACAGCCACCCAGCCTAAGAATGGCAGAATGGGACTAACCAGGGTCTGTGTCACAGACCGCCACTTCGGCTGCAGCACAGCAGCCTGCGGAGAGGGGCGTGGGGCAGTGTGCAGAGTGGCAAGGGTGCCCACTGGGAGGCTGTCTGCCACATGCGCCTCAGAGCCATTGCTGGGATGCCCGAAGTGTATCCCATGACCCCCGGCCCCTTCGCCCACCTCAGGGCAGGCCAGGCTGCTGCTGAGCAGGAGTCTCATCCACTGGCCTGTCTGGGCAGCCCTACCTGAGCTCTGAACTCTCGTGTGGCACATGGCCCCCAGGCTGGAGCAGAGTGAGCCCTGCTGGGAGTCCTGGCCCTCTCCTTGGCCATCACCACCTCAGGGCTCCCTGAGGAGCCGCCCAATGTGCAACTCAGTGGCACCAAGGGACTCCGCTTCACCTGGCCCTGCTGGCTCCTCACCATGCAGGCCCCCTTCCCTGTGGCTCCCTGGCCTCACGAGCCCCTCGCACCCCACACCATGTCCCTGGCCCTTTGCCCAGCATAGGCCTGTGTCTGTAGCCTGTGGAGCCTCCCGACTTGTGTCCCTGCCTGCAGGAAGCCTACGTGATGGCCAGCGTGGACAACCCTCATGTGTGCCGCCTGCTGGGCATCTGCCTGACCTCCACCGTGCAGCTCGTCACGCAGCTCATGCCCTTCGGCTGCCTGCTGGAGTACGTGCGTGAGCACAGGGACAATATCGGCTCCCAGCACCTGCTCAACTGGTGTGTGCAAATTGCCAAGGTGAGGGGCCGGTGGGCGGGCGAGCGAGCAGGAGGGGACCACAGGGGGAACAAGCAGCCAGCCCGGCCCAAGTGGCCGGCTCAGGGGACCCTCAGGTGTGTTCCTGTGGGGTGCGCTGTCCTTACTAACGGTCAGCTTGGGCTGATCGCTGTGTGCACAGAACCAGTACACGCACACACATGCACACACACGCGCGCACAGGCGCACACACACGCGCGCACACGTGCACACACACACGCACACGCACACATACACACGCACGCACACACGCACACGCACACACACGCACGCACACACGCACACACACAGGCATGGATGGGTGTTGGAGCCTGGTGCACAAGTGTGCACAGGTTTGTCTTTCATGGTGCTGGGTGCAGTTTGAGTTCCTTGTCCCCGCCTGTCTGGGTTCTTCCCAGGAACACAGTGGTGGCTGGTGGGACAACAGTGTGGCTTCTCCTGGGATTAAGTGGGTAGCAGGGCTGGGATAGCAGGGTCAAGGGAGGCAAGGCTAGCACTGGGCAAAGACGGAGGGCCACCAGGGTGTGGGGGTCCCTGTTGCCAGGTGCTCCCCCAGGGTCCCCATGGCCAGCTCTGCAGAGCAGGTATGAGCCATCTGTGTCCTACGGGTGGGAGGCATGAAGACACAGCAGATGTTTCAGTTTTTAGAAAATTATCACAGCCAAAACCACGTCACCATGAGCCCCCTCCAGATGTTCCCCTGGCTTTGGACACACCTGCCTCATCCGTCTTGCTGCAGCGGCCTGCAGGTCCAGCTGCTGTCTTTAGGGGGCACAGTCAGCGCTGCTGAGCACGGGCCAGCAGCAAGGCTGCCCGCACAACCCAGTGCCCGGCCTCGCCCGCCCCTCACTCAATCTGGCCCTGCGCATCTTCTGGCCTCTGCCCAAGCCTCATGGGCTTTGGGGCAGCCAGGGCAGCGCAACTGAAGCCTGGGACCAGTCAGCAAGGAGGACAGCAGAGCTGTGGCAGAAAGTGGTGGGCGTGGAGGGCTCGGGGACCGTGCGGGCCATCTGTGGCGGTGTCTCCATTATCATTTGTTTAACATGGTCACGCACTGTACATTCCTACCACACCTCGTGGTAATGGGCTTCACCAGCAGCCAGCTTCCAAGTCCATGACCCAGAGCCCAGAGACGGTAGAAGTCACCTTCACGGGGCAAAAGCAGCTCCGAGCGGGCTTGCGTGCAGTGTCGGCTTGGGCTTGCGCATCCCCCCACCGCACGGGGTCAGGGAGCCCTCACCACAGCCCCTCTGCCTCAGGGCATGAACTACCTGGAGGACCGGCGCCTCGTGCACCGAGACCTGGCAGCCAGGAACGTCCTGGTAAAGACGCCACAGCACGTCAAGATCACGGACTTCGGGCTGGCCAAGCTGCTGGGCGCAGAGGAGAAGGAGTACCACGCCGAGGGGGGCAAGGTGAGGTTGCCGCGGGGCGGCGCCCGGAACCACCCACTGTGTGTGGCCAGGGCCTGCTGTGTGGAGAGTGTCTTTCGTCATCAGCGGAGCTTCAGCCCCACCTGCCCCTCTGCACATAGCTGCTGGGAACTTCCCTGCACCTCTGGTCTGCTCTGGAGACTGCCTGGGAGTTTCCAGAGCTGTCCACTGCTGGCTACGGGGTCCTGCACATCTCTGAGATGTGTGACTGTCACCAGCAGCAAAGGAAGCCGATCTCCTGCCCTGCCACAGCACCTGGGGTACACGGACACCCACCAAGCCCTTCCCCTCCCCACTTTCTCTGACTGCACCAGCTGCTCCTCTGTTGAGCTTCTGGTCTGCAAGGCTCCAGGAGCCAGCAACCCTGGGGCACTGTCCCCTGAAGACCCATCCACATGTGGGGTTCTGTGCGCCCCTGGGCTGGGCAGGACCCTGAACACTGAAGAGACTTGGCCCCGTAGCCCAGCCATTCCTGGCAGAGGAGTCACTTGCAGTTAGCCTGCTGTATTTAATGACTGCGAGAGAGGGATGCTAACGGCTGTCTTTCCGCTTTATCTCCCGCCACCCCAAGGTGCCCATCAAGTGGATGGCTTTGGAATCAATTTTACACCGGATTTACACGCACCAGAGTGATGTCTGGAGCTACGGTGAGTCAAAGTCCTGACGCTAATGAATTTGTACTGCGGCGAGGCTGCCTTTTAGTGCTCGTTAGCTGACTTTCCATGCTCTGACACACAAGTATTTTCTTTCAAGACAATGCTTGACAGTGATGGAACAGCCGCCTCTGTCCATGAGCCATCAGAGAGCACAAGAAATGCCCAAGGCAGGAGAGGGCTGGGGCTGGCCCAGGGCCTGCTGGGCGGCCTGAGTGAGCGGGGAGCCTCATGCGGGAGCAGAGGAGAGGCCCAGAGAGGCGTCCTTGAGGTGCAGCACTGCAGCAGAAGGGGCCTTCCTGGCACTAGTGCCCAGCACCCTCATGGGGCCCTGCCCTGGGACACGGTCACAGCCAGCCTTTGTCTCACCTCCCAAAGGCTCTCTGATTCCTTGAAGCCACCGCAGAAAGTAGGAGGCCTGCCCCCTCCCCTCAGCCAACCAGCCACAGCCCTTGTGTGGCAGTGGCAGGAGCCACCGTGGCAGCAGCAGGGAATCAGCCCAGTAGCTTCCCTGGGGAGAGTTGCGGGCCAACACACAGGGACAGGTCGGGAGCACGAGGGCCAGCCATTCCTCAGGACGTCCCTGCAGCATCTTCAAGTCTCCTTTTTATTTGTCCTTCTCAGTATTTACTGACTTTCTAATTTTCAAAAACATATACATTGTAATTTTGTGTGGCTCTTTTCACCAGAGAAGGTTTTTAGCGTGTGTTTTGGTGTATAATAGTCTTGCACACTGGAGAATCACGCACACATCACACACGACATCTCTGCCCTTTTCTTCCCGCCCATGGTCCCTTTCCTTCTTTGGTGACAGGCTCTCCCTGTCACCTGTCACCTACTTCCACCCAGCTCTTTAAATCAGTTGTATTTTGAGTTTCTCACCTAAGAGGAACCAGGAGGCAGGGGCCCTCCACGCCTCGAGGAGCAGGAGGAGATACGGATGCACCTCTGAGCTGAGCTCCCTCAGCAGGTGCAGGAGGGGGCACCGCTGTCCCCGGCCTCGGCACTGCCCGCCACACTTGGTCTCGTGTCTGCTCCTGCCCCAGCCATTTCTCGGGTCCCCTGTGAGCCTGGCCACCAACTCTCCCCTGCTCTCCGGGCTCCCCCAGGCTCTGACTGCTCTGGTCCCCAGCCCTTTGCTTCTCCCATCTCCCGCCACACTCCTATCCGTGCCACAGCAGTGTGACCGTGTGTCCGTCACCTCGCTGGAACGGCACTGCTCCTGATTAGCAACCCCATGGTCTCTGGCAGTCCACGAGAGATACTGACTGTGAGCCTGGAGCGGTGGTGCACACCGGTCATCTCTGCACTCAGGGAGGCTGAGGCGAGAGGGTCACAAGTTCCCACCCAGCCTGGGCAACTTAGAGACTTAAGAAAAACCTGCATCAAAATACAGAAATGTTTTAAAAAGCTGGGGATTGGGCCGGGGAGATGGCTCAGTGGAATATGCACTTGCCCGGCAAGCACAAGGGCCTGAGTTCAATCCCCAGTTCCGCCCAAAAAAAAGAAGCTGGGGATGTGGCTTAGTATAAGGGTCCTGGATTCAGTCTCCTTACTGCCAAAAGAATTACAATAAATTCTAGCACCGTGATAACCCAGCGTCTCACTAAAGAGCTGAAGACAAAGCTTACAGTACGCTGAGCGCCTTCACAGATCTAGAAACACCCTTTCCTCCACCGAGGACCCAGAGGGTGGCGGGAAGAGACGCGGGTCTGTTTTCTGGCCCCAGGACCCTGCCACCCCTCTCTGTGACCCTGTGCTGCGCCCAGCAGTTCAGCTGTAGACTGGCCCCCGGCGTCTGAGCCAGTGTGCGGTAGAGTGAGTGTCCTGTTCCAAAGTGCTTGGAGAGACCGCGGTCACTGCACTGCTGAAGTCTTAGAACACGCGCATGGACTTCACCGGAGCCAGGTCTCTCGAGCATCACTTCGAGCCTTCCAGACATGGGGTTTTGAGCTCCTGCTCTCAAGCTGTAGCGTGTGTCTGGAGGTCAAGTCCAGGATGTGTGTCGCTCACCCGTGGAAACTGGGCCCCTCACCAGGGTCTGCTCAGGACTCAGGCCCTCCATGGCAGCCCCCAGCAGCAGCACAGGACACTGCACTGCCCTTATGGACAGCAGGAGCCGAGGATAGTGGGGCTCCACATGCAGAACAGAGACTCCGATGGAGGAGCCGAGAGATGAGAGCCAACTGAACGGCTGGTTGGAGAAACATCGCTACAAGCATCCGTGCTTCACCTTGCTTAAGCAAGTTGGCAGTCGACTGACTTTGAACCAAAAGATGAGCGGCTTTATCTCGGGAACAGTAGCTTCTCATTTCTCTACTTAGAGCTTTTAGCTTGCAGACTTGTTTGGAATCCCTGTCCTTCTGACCCCATGAACACAGTCACTTGGGCAGGGGGAGAACTCCCCACCACCATGGTGTTAAGCAGACTCATGCTGCTCGAGTCCTCAGACTTGTCTGTTGTATTGTCACCGATGCCCCCATTTGTGGGTCAGGCATTTGCTACTCCTCCCAGTTGTGCTTTGTCACTGGACCTGCACAGCCATTGTTCCAGATAGCTGCTGTGATTTCCCACTCATTAGATGGGCAAGCTGAGGCTCCCAGGAGTCAAGCAAGTTGCCTGGAGCTGTAGAAACAGATTTGTAAACACTGAGGACCACCCTGATGGGTGGTCACTGTGTCACTAGGTGACCACTCTCTCTGCTTGCTTCCTCCTCCAGGAGTCACTGTGTGGGAGCTGATGACTTTTGGGTCCAAGCCGTATGATGGGATCCCTGCCAGCGAGATCTCGTCCATCCTAGAGAAAGGAGAGCGCCTGCCGCAGCCGCCCATCTGCACCATCGATGTCTACATGATCATGGTCAAGTGTGAGTGCGGCCTGGCAGGAAGGACCCTCTGCTCTTGACCCCGCCTCCAACAGCAAGGGCTTTGACTCATTTAGGGCAGGCACCCCAGCAGAACAGCTGTGAGCACCTGGCCTGCATTCTTCAATAAGTGCCCACTGGCTCCCGTGAGCTGCAGGACCCACATCTCTCGTGTTCACAGCAAACACTGAGACCCAGTCCTCTCAAGCCCTTGCACCAGTACTCTGTTCTGCGGGCTGCTTGCAGAGCTGCGGAGCAGTGACTGGTGGGACGGGATGTTGTACAATCCTGGCAGTGAGGCTGGCAGAGCCAACCATCCTGCTTTGGAGGAACAAAGTGGGGTGTTTCTGCCAGCTCCTCTGCAGGACAGATGTAAACACCCCCAGTGGGGGAAGTGAGCTATTGGCGCTGCTGTTCCACTGGACTCAGTTGAGTGGGGTGACAGGCAGGACAAACCCCAGTCCTGTGAGTGGGAGCCAGCGCCCTCCTGAGCCTCACCATGTGAGCTGACCTGGCTCTGCCCTGGCGTCAGCTGAGCTGCTGGGATGCAGAGAGATCACGTGCTTTGTCCAGGGCCACATAATATCCAGCTGAAAAAAGCTTGATGCTCTGGGGAGGGAGCAGGGTCCGGAGAGGCCAAGGAAGTCCAGGACAGCTGCCCTCCAGCACACAGGGTTGGGACACAGGTCTCGTGTGCCCGGTGCACTGAGGCTGTGAGCGGGGACACTAGCACTGGCACCCTGAGTTCGACCCCCAGCTCTGCAGAGCAAGAAATGACAAGCAGAGGTGGAGGTAGCTGGGTCCAGCCTCCTTACAAGGTGCTGCCTGGGTGTGGGATGCGGAGACACCACACCACACACACACACACACACACGCACACACGCACACACACACACCAACAGGGCAGACCCCAGCTTCCAGTGCTAGGCTGCTCCTTGGGATCCATTCTGGCTCACGGCCACCAAGGGAGACAGGAAGTGAGGGTGTGAAGCCTGAGCCTGAAGGCAGGCCACAGCCACTGTGATCACAAAGCAGCTGCACGTGTGACGTGGCTCGTCACAGGGGATGCTGGGAAGAGCAGGAGCCGGCTTGGGGTGAGTGGGCTGCTCTGACCCAGACGTCACTGCCTGGGCTCTGTGACAGCGGGCAGTGCAGGGGCCCGAGCCAAAGGCTCCCTTGAAGGTTGAGTCCCCCGTTGTGGACTTGTGCAGCAGCACTGCACAGAAGTGCTTTCTTCTCAGGACGACAACTTCTTTTTTCCTTTTTGGCAGTTATTAGCACCTACTAATTGCATAGACCTGCAGAATTCACAGGGTTGCTCCTGACGCACACGCAGCACGCAGTGACCACCCCACCCACCCTTCTCTGCGTGACCTTCCCCCTGCTCCACCTTCCCCATCCCAGAAGTCTCTGACCCTTCCCTCACCCTCCACCACATCCTGAGCCCATCACTCCACTCTCATTTCCACGAGGCCGACTCGCTGATTTCCACAAACCATGAGGAAGTGTGCTTCCCATCTGTGCCTGCTCCTCACTCAATGTAATGATCTCCAGCTCTGTGCCCGGCTGGCTGCAACAAGCAGGCGTTCACCTCCTTCTACTGGAAGTCCACCATATTGCTTCATCCACTTATCCAGCAAGGACACCTGGGGTGTTCTGCATTTGGCTATAGATTTTGTATCCTTCAAGTGTGAGCCCAGTCATAGACTGCTGGGTCACATTCTAGCTTAGTTTTTGAGGAGTCTTCATCTTGGCTTCCACATGGCTGTCCTAATTTACGATCCCACCCACGACCCTGAAAACCTCCTCTTCTCCACAAACTGCCCAGGAATTAAATCCTTGAATTGCACACAAATTCAACTGACCTCTTCTCCTATGCTGTCTTTGAGATACGAGCCATTCTAGCAGAGAAGATGTCCATTTCTCTAATGATTAATGAAACTCAGCACTTTTCATATATTTGTGCAAATATATTTCTTGGGAAATGTTTGGTTCTTTGCCCATTTTTAATTGAATTGTTTATTTTGGAGGGTTTTACGTGTGTGCAGCTTTCAGGATATGATTCCTTTGTTGGTTGTACTATCTGCAAATACTTTCCTTCTTCAGTCAATTGACTCTTGTTGCTTGTTACTGTTTTGCTGTTGGTGTTCTGCTGCTATTTTTCTTTTAGTTTGATGTCTTCCTATTTATTATTTTAGCTTTTATTCTCCAATAGTGATGATTAAAGCCGAGGCCTTTGCACCAAGTTATACCCCAACCCATTTTATTCATTTTGAGACAAGTTCGTACTAAGTTCTTTGAGCTGGGCTCATACTTGGACTTCTTCCACCTCAGCCTCCGACAGTACTAGGATTATATATTTTTACTTTTGTTTCCTGTTTTGAGGGTCTTAATTTTAACACTGTTGGCTACACTAGTGTCTTAAAAACCTTGCATTATAGTTTCTTGAAGTAATTTCAGTTTTTTACACCTAAGTTTTGGAATTTTAACCCTTTCTGAGTTGAATTTGTGTGCAATTCAAAGATTTAATTCCTGTCTTCTGCACATGCATATCTAATCTTGCCTGTGCTGTTTATGGAAGAGATTGTTTTCTCCCCACTGTGTGTTCTTGGTGCCTCCGTCACAAATCAGCAGTTGTGTGAGCGTAAGTGCCTGGGCTTTCAGTCCTGGTCGCCGGGGCCGTGTTTGCTCTTACACCTGCTGTGCTGTTTCAGTAGCCAGGACTGTATGGTGTGTTGTGAAATCAGTGCACGATGCCGCTGGACTATGTTTGTTTGTTTGCTTGCCCTCCTCAGGAGTGCTTTGGCTGCTCTGGGACTTCTGTGACATAAATGCTGCCTTTAAGAAATCTTCTTAGCTACTTTTTCACAGCTGGGACAAAGTGTACACAACGCATGCAGCTTAGAGAGAAGAGGTTTACCTACGCTGACAGTTAGGAGGGGTCAGTCCGTGGCCATGCAGCGCAGCAGGGCAGAGCAGGTGTGCTCATGGCGTGCGGGCAGAGGCAGGAGAGAGGGGAGCTGCCAGGGAGGGACGTGGACCTCCAGGGCACTTCTACTGGGAGCCCCCTTCTGGCCAGGCCATCCTTTCTTGCCCCACAATCCTTGTGACCACACAAGGCTCCTGGAGGGCATCCGGATATAAAGCGCCACCTTTATCGCTTCTTCAGGCCCTCACTGCTCTCCTTCTCACTCGCTCCTTCTCAGGCTGGATGATAGATGCAGACAGCCGCCCAAAGTTCCGAGAGCTGATCGTGGAGTTCTCCAAAATGGCCCGAGACCCCCAGCGCTACCTTGTCATTCAGGTACCAGGCAGAACTTGCGTGTCCCTCTCTGGGGCACCACATCACTGCGCCCCGCCCTTAGCCTGTGTCCTCCATCACTTTATCAAACTCCACGGTGCTTGGCTCCGTAGGTGGGGTGGTGGCCCTGGTCCCACCAAGTCCCAGCCAAGGCACAGACACACGCAGCGGGGAGCAGCGGTACACCGCAGAGTGCTGCGGGGCTTGTGTCACAGCCACACTGGAAGCAAGGCTGGTCAGTCACAGCACTCAGGAGGCAAGAGGGCCTCTGTGAGTTCAAGGCCAGCATGGGCCACATACGCAAGTCCAAGGTCAGCCTGCACTACACAGTGAGACCCTTTCTCAAGAAAACAAAAATATTAAGACCCAGTGCACCGCAGTGGAAATGTGCCACGCATGATGACACCCCGCAATCCCTGCGCTCTGAGAGGCAGGACTGGAGGACAAGCACGAGCTCCACCCCAGCCTGGGAGTTAGCACCCTAAGGACGCCCGCTGTGACCACGAAGCCTTCTGAACATGCTAGCACAGTAGCGAGGCTGAGGACAGAGCCCGCAGGTGTGGCCGGGAAGCAGAGGGCGGCCCAGGCCTGGCTAACTGTCACCTCTCTGCACAGGGGGACGAGCGGATGCACTTGCCGAGCCCCACAGACTCCAATTTCTACCGTGCCCTGATGGACGAGGAGGACATGGAGGACGTCGTGGATGCCGACGAGTACCTCATTCCACAGCAGGGCTTCTTCAGCAGCCCGTCCACCTCCCGGACTCCCCTCCTGAGCTCTCTGGTACAAACTCCTCCCTCCCTGCCCTCCCCTCCCTCCTGCCGTCTCATGTTTTGAACACATCAGCTTTTGAGAAAATGACAACCTAGGTCTAGTGAAACTCACATAATGAGAAAGAAGTAAAATTTTAACTGAATGGTAAAGCCAAAATCAAAAACAATCAAGCACGGGCACCGATGGCTCTGTGCGCCACATCCACTGGGCCACCCTGCCCTGCTGGGGTCACTGGGAAATCAGCCAGGCTGCCTTCCTGGGAAGAGCATGCTAGTCAGGCACCTCCCCGCCCTGCCCGTGGGTGCCCCCCGCCGCGTCCCGAGGTGCAGGTCCCCAGTGTCCCTCAGGCCTCTGTTTCTCTTTCAGAGTGCGAACAGCAACAACTCCACCGGAGCTTGCGTGCCTAGAAATGGGGTAGGTGACACAGGCCACAGAGCAGAGTTGCGCAGCCACACCGCACCCGTGCGGCCCTGCCACATACGCAAGGCCTCCGTCCAGGCTCAGATCCCTCATGCTTTGTCCTGCTTCCTTTTCCTCCAGCATAGCTCCCTTCCTGCGCATGCTGTGGCTGGCTGTCAGCGGCCACATGTCACGCTGTCATTCAGTGTGGCACCTGGACCACAGGTCAGCGTCAGCCCATGGCTTGCTTGTTAGAGACATCAACTCTCAGCCAGGCATGGCGGCGCAGCCCTGTAAGCCCAGTGTCCTGGGGGGCGGGGGCAAGATAATCACCGCTGTGAGTCCAGCACCCTAGGAGGCCGAGGCAGGAGAATCACAGGTTCAAGCCAAGCCTGAATAACTTAATGAGGCCCTGTCTCCAAATAAAAAACACAAAAGGGCTGAGGATGTAGCTCAGTACCAGGCCCTGAGGGTGACGCCAATACCACGAGAGAAAGGACACTGTAGATCCTCAGCCCCCAGCCAAACCTGCTGAACCAGGGTCTTCAGAGGAACCATCAGCCTGTTTCCTCCAGCTGTCGGCAGGTGCTGGGCATGGAGCATTTGGGACTTTCATGTGGCACTTGAGCTTAAAAGTTAACTAAGGTGCAGAAGAAGCTACGCATGGCTCCTTGTGCACGTGACGTGTGCGTGGCTGTTGCACGTCCACGGCAGAGCACCTCCAGCACTGGGGTCCCCACCCTTGGGCCTGCCCCAGCCCCCAGCCTGAGTCTCCGGTAGTCCAGGGGGTGCTTTTCCCCAGTGAGGTGAGGGACGGTGCCAGCATCACCTTGCCTGCCTCCCCACCCCCGCAGAGCTGCCCTGTCAGGGGTGACGGCTTCCTGCAGCGCTACAGCTCAGACCCCACTGGCGCCCTGGCCGAGGACAGCCTGGATGACGCCTTCCTTCCTGCACCCGGTGAGTGGTGGCCTGGAAAACCATTGGCCCACAGCCTCCCTCCCTGGGCTGTCATGGGAGTGGGGCAAACTCCAGGCCCATTGGGAGGAAGAAGCGGCTAAATCTGAAAGGTGGAGCGCGTGAAGCCTGGGCATGGGTTTGGGCTGTGCAGCTGTTTGCTATGGGTTTGTTTTAGAAATAGGATTTTTTTGTTTTGCTCCGAATGCCTTCAGGGCAGGTTTGGCTGGCTTGAGTTGTGGGGATCGAATCACAGCAACCTGAGCCTGACTGCTTTGTGGAAGCAGCCACTTGAAGAGCTGAGCTAAGAGGCAGGCCCCCTTATTTTAGAAATAGATCCACAGATTTTCTGGAGTTGCAAGCAAACAACAAGGACAACTCCATATATATGCATGTGTTCCTGTGCATACACTATTTGTGAATGTGCATTTGCGTGGGGGCTGTGGGTGCGCACGTATGACAGACATTCATGTCCTCTCACCCGGCTCTGTGCTTGGTCTGAGAAACGTGCTTTCCCGATCTAAACTTTAGTTCCAGACATTTCCAAGCTGTGTACTTGTGCTCCTACACACACACACACACATGCAGGCAGTCCTCTGAGAACTTGTGCAAGGCGTTCATGGGTCCATGGTGACCCCAGAATTCTGCCCTGGGGTCCTGGGGCAGGACTCTGCAGCTGACCTTGCCCCGTCCTCTTTTCAATTTCAGAATACATAAACCAGTCCTTCCCCCAAAGGCCTGCAGGCTCCGTGCAGAACCCCATCTATCACAATCAGCCCCTGCACGCCACTCCCAGCCAAGACCCCCACTACCAGAACCCCCACAGCCATGCTGTGGGCAACCCCGAGTATCTCAACACCTCGCGGCCAGCCGGTGTCAGCAGCACCTGTGACGGCCCCGCCCCCTGGACCCAGAAGGGCAACCATCAAATAAGCCTGGACAACCCAGACTACCAGCAGGACTTCTTTCCCAAGGAAGCCAAGCCCAACGGCATCTTTAAGGAGCCCACGGCTGCAAATGCAGAATACCTGCGGGTGGCCCCGCCAAGCAGCGAGTTCATCGGAGCATGATGGTGGAGAGTAGCCGCTCCAAGGGTCAGCCTCTTCAGCCATCCAGGACCAAGCTTCGAAGCTGCTCCACCTGGCCATGCCTTGCCCAGCGAAGATGCAGACCAGAGTGGTTCACAGGCAGCTGTCCCTGCCTGTCAGCCAGAAGTGCTCCACCTCAGATGGGCTGAGGAGGCTGCAGGTACATTCCTCTGACTCCAAACTGTGAAGTTTCCACAAATGCACTGGGCAAGAGCGCTGGCATTTGAGCGGCCGTTTACCTTTTGGTGAGGTACATTAGAAAAAGAATAAAGATACATAGGAGTGTGACCCATTGGGAGTCTTTGGGATTTCTGGATGCCGTGCCTGGTTTTGAGTTGATGGGCCCAAGGAGGAAGCCCCTGCACCTGCTGCACTGAGGCCAGCCAGGCCGCTGTGACCAGGGAGCCTGGGCCTCAAGCCTTCCGGCCACCACTGTATTCCACTTTTGGAACCAAGGAGGCCAGGTTACCAGGGAGCCCTGAATACCCTTGGCAGGTTTGGCGCTGACTCAAATTATGGCAGGTACCTGGGACGAGCCACCTGGTTCCTTCGTGGGAGAAGAGGCCAAAGGAAGGGTTAGAATGCGCCGTCAGACTCACACTTGCACAAAGGTCGCCCTGGTACGACCCGTTCGCGCACCAGTGTTTCCTGACTATGAGCATTAGCCTTGTCCGCTTCCCATTCTGCTGCTTTGTAATTCCTGCCCTTTCCCTGTCTTGATGGCATGAAGTCGGCAGATGCAGATGGTGCTCCCAAGAACAGCTGAGATGCTGTGTTTGGTCCACTAATGTTCAGACCAATCACCTATAATTAAGACAAAGAAATTGCAAGAGTTCACTCAAGAAACAAGAGTCAGATTTCTTTCTCATTTTTTGGCAGTACCAGGACCTGAATCCGGCACTCTCGCCACGCTGCATCCCCAGCACCATTTTATTTTTTTATTTTTCAATTTGAGATAGCGTCTTGAGAAGAGCCCCAGCTGGGCTGGAACCTGCAGTTCTCCTGCCTCAGCTTCCCAGAGTGCTGGGATTACAGGAGTGCACCAGAACAGCCAAATTTGAGTCTCAGATGAAAATGTTCAAGTCCTTTGGGTGAATTTCATGAGATTACAAAACCCTGCTCTGAAAACTCACTTTGCCTACACCCTTCTCCAAGCACAAAGTTCTAGGCCACTCACAGAGACAATCTTTTCACTGTCCCTTAAAATATTTGCTGGAAGGATGCGCATCCTCCTGGGCAGCTGCCCCAGGTCCCCCGCGTGCACTTGGTGAGAAGCGCCAATGTCTAAGGAGCCAGGCAAGAGCTGACAGCCTTGGTGGGTGCACCACACCGATGTCCAACAGGCAGTGTGAGGAAGCTAGACTTGAAACGGACAACAGCATGTTCACACAACGATGGGAGTTTTAAGGGGTCAGTCCTTCTAGAATAACTTCCCTACAATTGGAGGATCCGCTAGTTAAGTCTATCACCCTTGCAACCTGATCACCAGTAATATTTCACTTAGTCAACATCTACCCCTTCCACTGCAGCAGGGAAAAATCCCTAACTGTAAGAAATGCATGAGATAACAAGGAAAATGGGTTAATAGCTACTAACCGTAGAACACACAGACAGCTGCGACCCTGAGAGACACAGCGGGCAGGGTGCGTTCTGCCCGTGGAGTGGTGCCTGCAGAGGAGTGCGGCCTCACGGCTGAGTGTGACCCCAGCAGCAGGGAGCCTGCCCTGTGGACAAGACTGCCCTGAGCCCCTGCGCCCACGGGCCGCCCCCTGTGGGATGCAGCTCAGCTCTCATCCTGAACAGTGCGGACGGAACACTGTTTCTCAAATCTGAGACTTCAAAGCCCCGTCTCTATGGATTCACCCCTGATGGTAATGAACGAGTCTGCACAGGGTTGGGAAGCGAAGGACTCGAGGTCTTCTCTCTTACTAAAAAGAGGCACTAAGGAGGGAGAGTTAGGCTCGAGCCAGCCCCGCTGTGGCCATGAAGCCCTAGTATTTTTGTACTTTGAAATGCTCTCCTATAACACAATAAAATAGTCAAGACTGCTCAAGGTTGCTTTTCCTCTCCGTTATATTTCAGTCTTCCTGCATAAATCTTTGTTGCTATTAATTTTGAGATTGTATTTTCCCGCCCTCCCCTCTGCCTGTCCGGAGGCATGGCCAAGGGGCTGTGCAGCCTGAAGCTCCTCCAGGGGCCAGGACCACTGTGCTTGCCTGTCACAGCCCTGACTCTGCCCTGCCATGTTCCTCGGAAACAGCCAGTGCCTGCGGCCGTCGAGAATCCATCTGCTGCTGGTTCCCACGTCAGTTCCCTGCTGCAGGGGTCACATCCTGCCTCAGGACTGCTCTCCGGGAGCACAGTCGGGAGTGAACACTTGCTGGACTAAGCCTCACATAACTAAGCAGTCTCTATCATTCTGCTCCCCGCAAAAAAAACCCTGGCACCTCGTGGCTTGAAGAGAGCTCACTCTTTCACACTCGCAGTCTGCTGGGGCGAAGCTGTCTCTGCTTCCTAAATGGGAGCTGGGAGACACCTGCTGCGCCCAGCTGCGGGCCCGCCCCGAGACTCTGGAAGCCCCTATTTGTTCTCCCCACCCAACCCCAACTGCAGGCAGCTCTGGGCACTGACTCCAGGCCGGGCTGCCTGGGGAGCACCCTGCTCCCAGCCCAGAGTTCATGGTGGGTTTTCCTCGGACACAGCCTGGGCCACGGCTTCTGGGAACACTGGATTATTCTGACAAGCTCAGAGAATCCGGCCCCACATTGTGGAACAGAGGCCTGGCTGCTGGGCCCCACCCAGTCCTCCCAGCTAGCCTCTGCTGCTCTGAAGAGCCCAGGAGCCTGAAGGTTGGGCCGCAGTCCTACAGAACAACTTGGTCAGTGTCGCGGGGCTCCTCCAGACAAGGCCCAATATGCATCCAGAACTGATTCTGGCAGAGTCAGCATGGAGTCCACACCTGGGCCCCAGTCAGCAGATTCCCAGGGCCGCAGCCTGAGACTGGCCCAGCTGTCCTTCCCAGAGCCGGTGCACCTGTCTCCAGCCACTTACCCTGAGACTGGCACATGTCCAAATCTGAGCCTGGATAAGCCCTGAGACACCACATGTCCTAAGAAGAGAGTTATAAAAACTGGCCTCCATCCTCACCCTACAAGGAGTCGTGCCCCTCCGTCTCTCCTGATAAGCACAAAATGCTTATTGAGGCCTGATCTGCCCTGGTTCCCTGCCAAGGGCTGTAAAGCCCTAACTGAAGAAATCCTTGCCCTAGCCCCAGCCACACCTGCCCTAGTCCCTGAGCAGCGTCTTTTATTGTCGAAGACACATGTAGACAGGATTTTTAAACATAGATCTATTTTTGTAACGTTTTGAAGGTTATTGTCCTCTTTATGTAGCACTAAACTGTAAAATATATTTTTAGAAAACTCATTTTTCTACTAAGGGAAACAGTTTACTTTAGAAGGACTGCAATAGATGTAAAATTTGAAATTGAAACTTTTGCTTACAAAGGTTAAATTGAAGCGAGAGAAGTCTCCTCTCTTAGGGAAAGATGGAACTGTGCTGCAGAGCTGTGCTAGGTCACTGCCACGCGGGTAGAAGCTACCCGCAAAGGTAGAGAGGAGGAAGCAGCGCCCTGGCTCAGGGTCAGCCCGAGGCAGGTTCTGTGTCTGTCAGAGACAGCAGAGGGCTTGTGCGAGAGGAATCCAAACACACGCTGTCCTCTCCTCTCTGATGCCCCTTACGTGCACAGGAAAAGCAATAGTAGAACTCTTGGTTGGTGTAGCTGTACTAATCAGATTTAATGCAAATTGTTTTGTTTTATTTTTATATGTAAAACTTTTATTCATTGACCAGTACAAACTGGAAGTATTGGGAGAGCCCTAAGGTTACATGTGGGCCCTGGGCACTCCTGAAAGCCATTCAACCAGCTGCTCGGTGAGCGGGTCCTCAGAGGCTGCTCCTCGGGCCCGGGATCTGAGCCTGAGGCCCACTACACATGCCGCCCTCAGGAGTGAACACAGGCCTCGGCCTTCAGTGAAGCTCCCAAGGCCAAGGCAGCATGCAATCCACGCCGAGACCTGCCAGCAGGGACAAGCCCAGGGCCCTGCCGACGAGTGACTCCCAGGCCCCGAGATGTCTGATGTCTGCCACAAAGATGTCTGCATCCTCCCTGGAGTCAAGCATCTGGACAGAGCTCCCAAGACCGCTGCCCAAGTGCAGGAGGCCAGAGTGACTCCTGCAAATGGAAGCAGCAAAAGCCTGAGACAGAACCCCGTGGGGCACTTGCAAGGCTCGCTCTGTCTCCTAAAGGTGACCAGGCGGTAAAATAAAGCCAGTGAGTGTCCCTGCTGCAGGTACAACCTGCACCGCTGCATTTCCTCTAGCAGCCAAACAAGCATTGTCCCCACAGTGAGAGAAAGCCTCCCTGTCAGTGTTGGAGCGCAAACCTCAAAGGTCAATAGGTGTGAGGCTTGTGTAGAACAAGAATCTTCTTGTGTTAAGAAACATTTTTCATACTTTGGTCATAAACTATACCTGGAACAAAAACAGAAGCCATTGACTGAGTTTGCCTTCCAAGTACACATGCAGAATCGCCACAAGCGCCCTGAGCTCAGAGCTATGCCGCCCCCGTCACTGGGGGTCCCACTCCTCACAAAAACCTCTACTGACCTGATTTGATGTAAAGTGATCTTTCAGTATAATATAATCTCTTGGAACTGAAGAGACCCTGTGGGTGTGCTGGCCGCTATTGGAGAGCCTGTGAGAGGCCAGCCCCAGGCTGCGAACCCAAGCTTGGGTGAGCACCAGCACCCACGAGCTACACAGCTTCCTGATGCAGCGCTCCGTAGCCTTGCCGAGTTTCAGTGTTGAATGCAGCGTTTGTACAAATGGAAAGCAAGACTCCTTTCTGTAGTCTGTACTGTTGATCAGAACATGTTGGCTGTATATTGAGTATGAAAATTAGATGTACATTGTTCATTGCTCTCTACTCCTAAGTACCTTACAATAATATTATGCTTTGTTAAAAATACAGTGATTATTTCAATTCTTATTCATATCTGACTGTCTGTAGACGTTATTTCTTAATAGTGCTCCTCCTATTCATTGTAGTACTAGAGAATGAACCTCTGGTCTTCCCACTGAGCTACGTCCTTAGCGCCTTGCTAAGCACTAAGTTGCCTCAGCTAGGGAGAAGTTGCTATCTTCCTGTCTCAGCCTCGCAGAGTGTGGAGTTACAAGCAGGAGCTCCCTTGCCCAGGTCTTATTTATTTGTTTATTTCCAGGCCTCAGGCACACTAGGCAAGAGCTCTCCCGTGGAGCCAAGCCTCACCCCTACTGGAGCTTTTTAAAAAGCTAATTAATAAGCTTCACTTCAGAGCAGCTTCAGGGTCACAGCAAAGCTGAGCAGACGGTTCAGGGAGCGCCTGAGGCCCTCCTGAACCCACTGCACTCCAACACAGCCCTGCTGTTGCCATCCTGAGCACAGGAGCAGGTGACTTTTCTGAGGAACAGTGGGCCAGAACTGCGGTGTCACTGGGTCCTTCAGAAATCAAGTGCTCTCCAGCTGTAGCTACCTGTGCTCCACACAAATGGGTGCTGGGCTCCCTGCCTCTCCGCAGCCCATCCACATTCCTTCCTGGGCAAGAGTAATCGAAACTGCACTTTGGGAGGCTGAGGCAGGAAGATCACCAGTTTGAGTGGAGCCTGGGTGACTTGGGAGACTTTGTCTCAAAATTAAAACTCTAAACAAAGGACTAAGCAGAGAGCTCAGTGTGAAGATACTAGTTTAATTCTCAGGACCTGAAAACAACAAAAGTGTTTCTAGTTATCTGGGAAAAGACTTCCCAAGGGGAGGGCACCTAAGAAGGAGCATGGAATCGCCCTTGCTTGAGTCAGGCATGGCACCCCCATGGGAGGAAGCCCAGCCCCTCCAGCTCAGCCCTTGCAGGCCTCCCCAAAGCTCTGAGAACCCCAGCACATAACCAGTGGATGCCTATGGGAGAGACTGGTGAGCATCATGTCCCACTAGTACCCAGAGACCCCCAGGAGCTTGGAGATCAGGGCGCCAGGCCTTCTGCCTGGTCCTCTACTCTCAGGAAGCCAGCCTCTGGGCACTACCAGAAGCTAGAATGTACCTTTGACTCACAAAGCCAGCCCTGCTGAGCCATATGCCAAATCCACCCCCCACCCCCAGGACAGATGGGCCTGGTTCTGTAGGAGGCTCAACCTGCAGGGCACAGCCACCCCTCCTCGGGCCTCAGGTACCAGCCTGGGGCAAGGGTGCCCCTGGTCTGCCTCCCAGCATGCAGCAGAGCAGCCATGAGCGGAGGGCTCTGTTCCTCCCACCTGCCCAACCCAGAGAGGGTGCAGTGATGGAAGGGTGGAGGTAAAAAGAGAGGGTTCTTCCACCCAGCAGAGCGCTTGGCCGGAAACGAAAGGGGCTCCCTCCCCGCTAACAGAATCTGCTGCTCAGAAAAGGCGGGGCCACACCCCAGGGCTGAAGGCCCGCTTCCCTGGGTGCGCCATCCCTCCTTTCCTCAGGCCATGGTCCCATTTTAAACTCAGTGAGAGAGCCTGGCCTAGCAATGCATGCCTGGAATCCCAGCACTCTGGGAGGCTGAGACAGGAAATCTGCAAGTTCAAGCTTAGCCAGGGCAACTTAGTGACACAGTGAACTCCTGTTTCAAAATTTAAAAACAAGTAAAAAGGGCTGGGGATGTAGCTCGGTGCAAAGGCCCTGGCTTCAGTCTCTAATTCTAGAGAAAAAAAAATCCAGAAACCTCAGAACTCCCGGTGCTGTTGCTCTGAAGGAAGTGGAGGCTCAAGGAAGGAGGATCCATGCCCTTTCTCCTCCAGAAGGGGACGAGAGGCCGCGTCTCTGTCTTCGCCCCTCTCCCCAGAGCGCTCTTCCTCAGTCCTTCCCCACCGCACTCACTGTTCAGGAGACCAGCAAAGGTACTTGAAGTTAAAACAAGGCCCCTCACACTTCCGAGCACAGGACATGACTTGAAATTGTCACACCAAGAGGGGCAGTGCTTGATAAAATCCAGTTGCGCTGCTGTTAAAATCGCTTCAGAACCTGGAGCAGTTGTTAGCGCCTTTAATGAGATTAACATGTCCACCAGAAGGTCAACATGAAGCAGGAGGCTTACAGGTGAAGTGGCAAGACAGGAATGAGGGAAAGTTTACTGTCATTGTTCCTGCTGTCCAACACATTTCTGAAGTCCCATCTGGAGACGAGCATTGCATCAGCTCCCTGTCACTTGACGAGTACTCAGCACAAATGCACCCTCACAGGGAGGAAAACTGCGGCTCACAGTTTCTGAGGCTGCAGTCTGTGGTGGCTGGCCCCTCCTTCTAAGAAGCTTGTCATCACTGAAGTGGAGCAAAACCACTCACCTCAGGCCAGGAGGCAGGTAGAGGAGAGGAGAGGGTCCCACCGTCTCCTCCAGGGAGGGAGGCCCAGACCCGGACCTTCTGTGGGGCTCCCAGGGTGGGTTCTGCCAGCTCCCAGCAGCACCAGCCAGGCCAGCACTGGGGCCTTCAGGGGACACTGGCTCTGCTGCAGCACAGGGCAGACACGGTGTTTAAGTAGGCTCCATTTTCACCTTGGAATACAGTCAGTGCAGCCAGACCCACACCCAAGCGCCAGCCTCAGGCAGAAGCCTGCCTGGTACAGAAGCCTGTTGGCACACAGCCTTAGTTGGCACGTCTTGGTCTGGGTGCGTTGGCACTGCAGGCAGAGGTGGGCACTGGAGCAGAGGTCCCTGAGTCAGATCACTAAGGTGTTCCCTACCTGGCCCTTTACATCAAAGCTTGAGATCCCAAAGCAACTGGCTGGAAAGAATTAAAATACGTAGTATCAACAGGGTGGCACACGTACATGAGACGAGAGCTTTCCTACTTACTGTCGGCCAGGAATGAAAGCCGTGCTTGCCATTCAAAATAGCAAGTAAGATGGCAGAGTTGGTGGGGATGAATATGCAAGAGCCACATGGAAACAAAAACTTCAAACTTGGTTGAAGTATAAATAAGACTTCAAGATATGTTTCCCTCCTGGGTAAGAGCATGCGATGACTATGTCTGTTCTCTCTTGGTATCCCATAAGCCCAGTGTTATGCAAATGAAAATTTCAATGGCTGTTTGGGGAAATGGATTTTAAAACTTGGAATCTAAAACAGAAAATGTACCACAGTAGCCAGCAACACTTGCAAAACAATTAAGCAATGACAACAATGGCATGAAAATACACCCTAAACCATAGTAATTAATTCTGTGCGATGCCAATGTAACCCCAGAAATGCTGAATGGAAAACCTTAGAAATTTGGAAAAAGAGATGTGTGCAGTGTGTGACAAAAATAATATTTCCAGATGGCGAGAAAGCCTACCCAATAAATGGTTGTGGAGAAGGCACTCATACCTTGAAATAGAAGCCTGTTTTATACCTTATTCAAACCAAACTTCAGATGGACTGAAGATCTAAACATAAAAACAAATTGAAAACAAAGTACCAGATAGAATGTGTGACTGTTATTACTCTTAGGGTGGGGAGATGACCCAAGTGGGAGCCTCAACTCCAGAGGCATGAAGAAAGTGACCACATGGCCATTTAGTGCTTTTGTATTTTTATTTTTTAGTTCTTAAAGAAAAAAGTAACTCAGTAGAGAAGTTAAAATAAATATGAAAAAAGGCCTGCATTATACGTACAAATAACGTCCAAAGGATGAGGGATTCTGGTGAGTCTGTCAGACAAGCTCAAGCACCCGCCGAGACTCCGACAGGGTCCCAGCAGATGATGCACGGGACGTGAGGTGCTGGGCGGCGCTGAAGGACACTCACGCCACTAAGGGAGCGCTCCAACACAATGCGGTGCTCCTTCGGCCGCAGGCTGTGGTGAGAAGACCAACTGCCATAAATATTTTGGAAGACAACTGAAGTGTCAAAGGTGTGTATGTCCCCATTTCTTTCTTCCCCCAGTACTGGAGACGGAACCAGGGCCTTCCACTGAGTTATATCCAGAAACTTATTTGTTTAATTACTTTATTTATTATTTTATTTTGAGAAATGTTCTCACTAAACTGCCCAGACCAAGCTTGAATTTGTCATCCTGCCTCAGGCTCCCAGAGAGCTTAGATTGTAGATGTTTCTCCTTATTTCAGCTTGTGTTTATCCTTTCAGATGACGTTTACATTTATAGGAATAAAGTCTACTAAATCATTCAAGTAACTATAGAAAGATAGATAAATGAGAACATTCACTAAAATAGTATGAATACCACATGAACGGCTATTTGTGAAGAAGAAAAAGGGAAAGTTTTAATGCCCATTAGACAAGATCGTTAAATCTTGGAGCCTTAGTTACCTTTCTCATTGCTGAATCAACATAACTGACACCCAAAGTTAAAGGAAGGAAGGTTTATTTAGCTCACAGTTTGGGGAAGTTTCAGTCCATACCCAGCTGGCTCCAAGGCAGGGCACTGTGGCACAGGGCAAGAGTCTGTGTCATTGAAAGACAGAAAAAGCAACAAGTAAGGAGAGAGACAAGCCTCCTTCTGCCCGATATTGTATCCAGTCTCACCCAGCCTTAATCCTAGCAGCGAACCACGAATCAATCACAAACTCTACATTCAGCTACCACCAAAAAAGCCCCATCTGAAACTGCATGAGGCTTTGGGGGGACAGCTAGGCTTGAGCCTCACTGCGCGGAATTCTGCACAGTTGTCAGGTCAGATATGCAATAGACCCATCCCACACTATGGGGTGTGTGTGTGTGTGTGTGTGTGTGTGTGTGTGTGTTGCTTTGTTTCATGGTGCTGGGGACTGAATCCAGAGCTTGTGCGCACTGAGCAGAGTACTCCCATTCTCAGAGTGTGAAGCACAAATGATGGAGCCCTTCTGTACTCAGAATGTGGGGGTCCCCTTGCCTGCCCTGAAGAGACATGGCCAAGGTTGGTTCTGTGGTCCCGGTTTCTTTCCCACAGTCCTGGAGGCCCAAAGCCCAAGCCTCAGTGGATCTGACTCACTTCTGGGGCAGCCTCTTCTCTGCCCCACTGTTTCTGCTCCTGGCCACTCTGTGCTTAAGCTGGGGGACAGGGCAAGTGAGTGTGGGTGTTCCACTGTCTTTCTTCAGGGGAACCCTTTCCTTGTTCAGAGTCCCCACCCTTGACCTCATGTAATACTTCACAGAGGCCCTGTGTCCTCGTCATTGGTGTTGATGATTTCAGCATGGACTTGGGAAGACACATTCGGG
>NDGN011377220.1:0-11778 GCA_002564285.1 Tympanoctomys barrerae
CATTGTCAGACATCAGTTTCTTGCTCTGGTACTCCTGTAGGTTGAGCCATCTTCTGGAGGTGCGCTGAACCACCTTAGACCCGGGAACCAAGACCTGGGGCCAGAGCACCAGGCCTCGCAGAAACTGGCCTGCCTGCGCGGCTGCAGGGGATGCCATCTTAACCAGGAACCTCTATTAGGGTTCTTAATATCTGTTGTTATTTAGGTTGTCTATTTTCCTCTGGCTGAGAAATCCTCAAGGACGGAATTTTCTTCTTTCCAGTCCTCTTGTATGCTGTATAAACGTAGTAGCTGCTCAATTACTATGTCAACAAATAAGTTCTGCTTCAGATTTTGTTTTATAAAAACTATTCAGTGTTCTTACTCATTTGATACTGGTTAAAAATATGTTAGTAACCTAGGTTCTCATATCATTGTTCAACTAAGGAAATAGTTAGGGAGAAAGGAATTAAGGTGCATATTCTATGCCAAATTGTTTTTACTTGAAAATTCCTACACACACACACACACACACACACACACACACTTTTTCCAACTTCCTTTTTTTTCTTTTTTCTCTTCTCCCTCATCCCAGTTGTTTCTTCCCTTTGCACAGTTTCTTTCCCTTTCACACTATCTACTGTATCTTTCAGATTTAATTTACTCTTTCAGGTTCTTAGATTAAGGAGACAATATGGCAATTATGTAAATACACAGAATAACTTAGATAATTGTGCTGCTGATTTCTACTAGTATGTTGAAAGGAACAGTTAATGCCTAATATTTTTCTTTTTAAAATTTTTTGATCAATTTTGTATGCTTATATCTGGTAATCTGAGCAACCAATTTGAAGACAACAATATGCAATGCAACAACTATTGTTGAGTTCCTATCATTTTGGTTAACGAAATTCTGTATCTTTTTTTTTTTTTCCCCCCAGAACCAGGGATTGAATTCAGGCCCTTGCACTTGCCAGGGAAGTGTTTATTCTACTGAACCATCTCCCCAGTCCCTTTGTATCATTTCTAATGGTTCTTTCAAGCTATTTTTTTTTCTTTTTTTTAAAAAGCACTTCACATCTAAACTATGGCAACATAGTAATGTTATAATATTTTTATTTCCAGACATACACACATTTTTGAAATCTGTTTAAATTTGTACATATAAAAATAAATTTTTTCATAATAAATACATGCATGGACACACACACAGGACTTTGTTTAGTGGTGTTATTTGTTGATGCCATTAATTCAATGCTGACATTTTAAATTTTATTTATTTACTTGGTACAGGGGCTCACTACACAGCTCATACTTATAGTGATCCTCATGTTTCAGCGTCCCCAGCACTGGGATTACAGACATGTGCCACCATGCCCAGTTTCATGGCCAGCATGGCATACAGCACCAAGGATCAAACCTGGGCCCTTGAGCTTGCCAGATAGATGCTTAGACCCCTGAGCTATCTCCCCAACCCAATGATGACATTTTAAAAGCAACATAGTATGGTGGTTAAGCAGAACTGGCTTCACAAGTAAACTGTATGGGCTGAAAGATTAATTGCACTAGTTACTAGCTGACTAACTGGAAAGGTGCTGTGTCTCAGTTTCTTTTTCTGTAAATGGAGACTATAGTGCTGAGAACTCCTAAGGTACTTTGTGAATGAACTGAGTTATTTTGTTTAGAGGTGCCTGGGCATACAGTAAGGTCCAAAAAGGTTAGTTGTGGTTTTTATTCCTAAACTAGTGATTTCTTTCCTACATCATTGTTCTGTGAGACCTCTTCTGCCAACTCAATTGTTGGTGTAGAGACAGGCCTTTTCTCCTTTCTGGGAACATTTTGCAGTTCAAGTTGCAAGTTCAGGAGGAATCTCAGAAGTAGAGAAGGGTAAATAAAAATAAAAATTTTAATGGAGAAAGAGCTGGAAATGAAAAACTGAGTTGAACTCCTTATTTCTTTTGTGTAAAAGTCCTTGTCCAAAAAAGTAGGCAATTTAGAAGCCAGTATGAGCTGAGTAACTAGCAGATGAGCATTTGTTGAGACTCCACCTTAAAATAGTATGGAGATGGACAACTTTTATTATGAAAAGCAACTGTGGAGAGGCTCTGTGGATGTGTTCAAGTGTGCGTGCATGTATGTGCACACACATGTATGTGCAATTTTAAAATATATGCTTTAGAACATATTTATTTTAGAAATGTTTAAAAAGAATTCAGACTGAAGAAGTTTTGAAAAGGAGACTAAAATTAGGGAGGAAAAATGATTCCTTAATATGTTCTTTATGATAGGATTTATGGATGGGGGTTTCTAATGCGTATAGGGATGGGATATGTATAATCTATTTATAATAATTGATTACTGAATAGAAAAATGAACAGAAAATTTCTCAGAGAAAGGAGCGATGATACTGAATACCTGGCACTACTAATATTTCTCTGAATCTAAACACACCTTTGCTTGTCTGTCACCTTCTTTACGGAGCTTAGCTCTCTATACACGTCCGCCATCAGAAGTTATCATAACTAAATATCACAGAGGTCCTGTAGAATCAGGGATCTGAAAACAAAGTCCCGCTTAGTTGCTTTAATCTTTTGTTGCCATTTGAAGAGCTTAGGATTTGAGCATTTATAACTTCTATTTGAGCACATTAAACTTCTGTCCCAGGCAATGTTGCTGCATGGACTGAGATAAAAGATATATGGTTCTGGTGTCTGGTATAAAATCAGCACTTGACAAATACTGGTTATTATATTTCTGTCTGGTTAGTTCTGACATTAATGCAATCCCTGTAGGTATACCACAGTCATTCTCTTAAACTCCAATATTGATTCTGTGGCTCCAAAACCTTTGCTGGGAACTTTGCATCTCAGAAAGAAGCAATATACTATATTTTTAATTTTACTACTTAGAATTGATCAGAATAGATTAAATATTAGCTTAAAACTGAATTCTAATGATGGCAAAAATGACCTCAATAATACCTGAAATATCTTTCCAATTTCTTAAAGGCAAATTATTTCTCTTTAAGTTATATACTTCTTAAATATACTTTCTCAGTGTATATTTTCTTAACCTCTCAACTCTCATAATTATCCCCAATTCAACTTATGAGTTCTATGCAAAATAAAAAATACATTACTGAATACAATGGCAAAACAATTTTTGACGATTTTTTCATGGTATTAAATCTTTTTTAAAAAACGTATTTTGGTTGTTGCGGGGTCTCACTATGCAGCTTGGACTCATGGTGATCCTGTTGCTTCCATCCTCCACAGCACTGGGATTAGAGGGTAGTGACTCTGGCCAGATCAGCCCGCTCTGGGGGCAGGGCTGGCACAGCACGTGGTGCCGGGACCAATCTGCAGTCTCTGAGCTTGCCTAAGCAGGTGCTTTAGTCCGCTGAGCTACTTTGCTGGCCCCATCATATTAAGTCTTATCAGCAGAAACTAGAGCAACAGAGATGATAAAAGAGGACTTTGTGAACCATTACTTGAATTTTTTCTAATTATGATAAACTCTTGAATTTTAATTTTTGCTTGGATTGTTGTGGGAGAGATTTGATTATAAAATTTGATAGACCTAGTTTGCACTTTGATTCTGACCTCTGCTTTTAATATTTATTTATTTATTTTGGTACTGGAGATCAAACTCAGGACCTTGTGCTTGCAAGGCAGGTGCTTACGCTGCTGAGCTATCTCCCCAGCTCCATGACCTCTCCTTGTTGCAGGATCTTGGATGGGTTGGCTCTCCAAAATGATTAGCACAATGTGGTGATGTGTGGTATGAATAAACACATATAAACATACATACAACTGTCTGGCATAGTGTTGGCAAGCACTGTTTCTAATTTACTTGTACCTTGCTTTCCTGCTCTGAATTAATAATTGAAATGTAATGTGAAGCCACATTTAGAGATGTAAAGACTGTAGATCTCATTCCTAATGGACTTTTTTATTTATTTATTTATATTTGTGGCACTGGGGATTGAACTCAGGACCCTGTGCTTGCCAGGCAAGCACTTATTCTACTGCGATATCTCCCCAGCCCTCCTAATGGACTTTAAAGAAGAGAGCAAAGAGATTTTTCTTTCCAGAATGTGAGATGGGTTTCTAATTAGTCTCCTGCTATGAAAAAAAGTATTTGTCAAAATTAGCTTTTATCTGCTCTGAGATCAAAAAGTAACATTTTTCCTTTTTCTTGGCATGAATATTTCACACTTCACATGACTCTGGTGAGTATATAATCCACACTGACGGATTTTGAATTTCTCAGGAAGGAATGGGGCTGCCATGGGCCCAAGGGCAGGTCAGTGATTAGGTCCTGCAGTCACCTCGGATAACCCTTACCTCCCGTAACCCTGAGACAAGCAGCAGGTCTCTGCTACTGCTGCTGAGCTCTGGAAACAGTGGACTTGCCCATGTGAAGAAGGTGGAGTTGGGAGAGGATGCAGTGGTAGGAGTGCCGCCTGCCTTGTCTTGCCTTGCAGGCTCTCACAGGAGGTCAGACTTGAGTAGGAAGTGCTCAGACTTCTGCAGGGCACCATTCTACCAGCTTGCCTCCTCCCTACCAATTCGTCTATGTTACCCACTCATAGCTCATCTTCTTTCTGTGTGTCATCTTATCTTCTGAGTTCTATAAATAGACCCTCTGCAGAGAGTATGCTGGCTGACTGGATCATGTTCTCAAATATTTCACATAGAAAGGATGCAGTTTCCTGAGGAGTAAAAAGCTGATGTGGAAAAAATTCCAAGGACAAACAAATGCAAGATTTTCTGCCTTTTTTTCTTTTTCTTTTCTTTGGATTTGCAAGCAAAATTGTCAGGAGCAGTTCCTTAAATAATTTCTCATTACTCAACACATGTGGTAGTGCAATTTAAACATAGGTGTTCATTTGGGGCTATCTCTTAGTTATCATAGATCAAAACAAGTGACTTATGGAATTATGGGCATTTGATTTACAGTTGCATTTACAATTAATCTGTTACAAATGAGAGCAGCACGTACCTGTCATAGAGTTACAATGTCAGGAAAACCATCCATATATGATCGTTATCATCCAAAACTAAATTATCAGTAGCAGTTCTTCTGACACTAAATGTATACATTCTATTTATTTAGCTATTATAAAGTACTTGAGAACCTGGAATGGAAATAAAAGTAATTCCTGGAAATATAAATCCAGTTATACCACTGCAGGCTTCTTTTAAAATTGTGAAAGATAATAGACTATAGCTGGAATTACTGGTAACCCAGAAGGGAAACTTACCCCTAAATAGCTGGGATTGTAGATGTGCATCACCATACGTAGAGAGACATAGATTTTCAAATTAAGCACTAGGTTAACTGAAATAGCCTAGGCAATGTAATCTGATGTTTGAATTTTACAAATGTGAAAATCATAGGTTGGACAGATTAACTGTCTGGTCCCAGGTCACAGACAGAGATTTGCTAGCAGAGCTGGATTCGTGATTTCATGTCTTGATACCATTGCTCTTTGTGTTCACCTAGCCTACGCATTACTGACATGAGCCTCTTTCCAAAAGAGAAAATTTCAAAATATGTGAGTCTGAGGCAGAGAATAAGAGAATCTTGAGGATAATAGTATATGTTGGAGGTCACTGAGAGAACAGAAGTGAGTCAAAGCAAGAGAGAGTAGGGAGCACGTATCTGCACAGGAAGTTGGTTTGACTTAGACAAAAACTCCTGGGTATCCCAGGGGTACAAAGGACTTGGGAATGGTGACTGTCGCCACTTATTGGTTGAGGATCTTCCCTGGGAGCATCCCTTCTACCCACATTTCTAGCTTGAGCTTGTTCAAGAGCTAAGCAGGCTTTCCTGGAGTTAGAGAAGACCCTGGACAAGGTGAAGTTAAACTCATGGTGCTCGTTTGCTTCCCCAACAAGTTCAGCCTGACTTTGGTTATCTTTGTCCAGTGCCTCTCTGGCCAGGGAGTCAGAGGTGCAGGAAAGGAAGATGGCTGAGGGTATGACCAGGGCCGCAAATTCTGGATCTGCTTCTTGTAATAATTCTACTGCTTCTGAGTTTTCCAACTGGATGACTCAGGACTTCCCATATCTTCACAGAGAGTGCCTATTCTGGCTATTTTGTCCAAATTTGCTAAGATGAAAAACTCGGTCATGTCGCCATCTTTGCCAGAGGAGGAGCAGGCATCAAGTCTCCATGCCCTGAGACTACTTGGCACAGTTTCTGGCTTCAGTTTATCTCCTGTTCTTTGCACTTCTGCCCCCCCCTCTTTTTCACTCCTTTCAGTTGGCTTACCCTGCCCTTTCCATAGCCCTCATCTTTGTGGATGCTTTCACCTGTCTTTTGGTGCCCTAAATCTCATTGCACAGGGCCATCTCTCTTGTCTCCTTTTGCCAAACTGTCCATGTCTTGCTCACCTCCATAAGTGGAAGTGATGTACCGAGATGTGGCTCCTTCTCCTGAGTCTTTGTGTATTCTGATGATTCTTCTCTCGACAACCTTGAAATCAGAGGTCCACTGAACGCAGGTCTTTCTCCTGTCCCTTGACGGGTGAAAGGGCTATTAGAGATAATTTAGGGTTGAGCCACCCTAGATCGAAGTGAAGGAGCACTATGCAGAAGTTAGGAAGCTTACTGTGGTCCCACGAGTGGTGGTGTGAGTCACGATGAATGCCCAGGGGTCTTTCCTATGTGTCATGTTGCCAGCCTAATATTATTAATGTGTGTGACTGTCTGGAAATTGCAAACTTCTCAGAGCTGGAGACCTGATCTATTCATTTGGCTTACATAATGCCCACAATGAGTGCAGTGATAGATAACTTAATAACTATTTGATAAAATTAGATGGAACCTTTCATAGATGCAAGGAAATGGAAAGCGGGTTTTTCTGTCATCACTTTTTCCTCCCTATTAATATAATTGGATTATTTAGCTTTTTTATGAGGCTTCCTACAGATTACTGAAATGTCTTAAATCTATAGGTAATTTGACCCTCCGAAGCTGGAGGCTGCCCTAACTTGAATGCAGGTCAGGAAATTATGAGTAAGGCCAGGTCCCCTGGAAGAATCATGACAGCCCAGAGCCATAATGATTCCTTAGGTAATAAGACAAAACCTGGTTCCAGTGCATGCCACTGGCATGGTGTGGTGGTGACAGGTGCTTCTCCAGGAGAAGGAAAACCTCTTTAGATTGTGACAGAGGGCTACTTTGTGACACGGAGCGGGTCAGAGCTCCTTTGTGGCCTCACATGAGTGGGGATAAGATGAGTGGGGATAAGATGAGTGGGGATAAGACAGCCTACAACTGACTATTTTTAAATGTTCTGTTTTTTCTATTTTGTTGTTAGATTTCCTTACATATCCCCAATTGTTATAATTTTTAAAAATGTAGACAATGCACAAGCTAATTGCCTTTATCTTAGAATTTTGTTTACTCTGCAGTGATTACTGACGCTTCAGTCTTGAAATTAACCCCAAGTAGATTAGTGATGTTTAGAATTGAACAGCATTGCCTCAAAATACTGTCTCGCTGCAGCCTATGACTGTGAACTGATTCAGAAACAGGGTCTTTGTTGATGCCATTCAGTGAAGATGAGGTCCTAGTAGAGTTAGGTGAATCGTAAGTGCAGTATAACTGGTGACCATTTAAGAAGGGAGAAATATGCATGTAGACCTGGAGGCCCTTGGAGATAAGGCTATGGAGGATGATGCAGAGATGCCAGCCGTGCGGCATAGGTTAAGGATTGCCGAGGCTTGCAGGTGACCACCTGAAGCTGGAGGCTGCACTAGCTTGAATGCAGGTCAGGAAATTACGAGTAAGGCCAGGTCCCCTGGAAGAATCATGACAGCCCAGAGCCATAATGATTCCTTGGGGAATAAGACAAAACCTGGTTCCAGTGCATGCCTTCTCCAGAGAATGTGGCATGGTGTGGTGGTGACAGGTCCTTCTCCAGGGGAAGGAAAACCTCTTTGGATTGTGACAGAGGCCTACTTTGTGACACGGAGCAGGTCATAGCTCCTTTGTGGCCTCACATTGGCATGGGACTTAAATCAGAGGTTGTAAACTGATTTACTTTGGCTGACTCCTTGTTTAGCAAGGCTTGCACATTGTTAAAATAATCTTTAGTATCAATTAAAGGTTCTTTAAAAATGCAGACCTCTAAATAAATCACTCTCATGCAGAATAATAAACTCAAAAGCATCAGGTGAACATCCTCACTGTGGTAACAGCTGCTGTAACGTTCAGTCACCCGCGTGTTGCCCTGGTTACATCTGCACTACCTGCATACCTTTGGGCACTTGAAGTAGCAATTCTGTTTGTTTGTTTTTAAGGAAAGCAGTTGGTTTTATGTATTTGTTTATTCATTTTTGGTACTAGGAATCAAACAGGATTTTACACTTGTCAGGCAAGCGCTCGTGCGACTGAGCCTTATCACTGGCTGAATGAACAATTCTTGGACCAATTTACCTACTGCTTGCTAAGTCAGGTCTTTCTTTTAGTTTTTTTATTAGTACATGTTTGCAATACGCAATGGCCATATTTATTGTGGGGAGTCTGCCTGTGTACAAAACCCATCCTCATGTCTTTCTTATGCCTTTCCCTTCTCATTCCACCCTGTACCTCCAACTTCTGTTCCCTTCCCATTTACAGATGCTCCATTTTAATTTTTGATTCAGTTCTTTTTTAAAAACCATTTTTTCCTTCCCTCTCTCTCCCCATTTTCCCATCGCCTATTCTCTTTCCCATGTGAAAATGATCTCCATACTTCCTATTATCAGTCTTTATGTTGCTCTTTATATTTTACGTTTCTCATAAAAGAGAAACTGTGATGTTTAACCTTGTGTGTCTGATTTATTTCATATAACATTACATTCAGGAGGTGCATTCATTTACCTACAAGTGAAATTCATATCACCTTATGTATTTTTTTCTCATATGAATGAAAGAGAAATGATTTCCTTTTCCAGTTCATTCTGATCAGTGAAGAATAGCTGCAAAAGAAATGATGGTCAGATGACATTAAAATCTATTCAAAATAGTATTTCTACATCTATTTTAGTTTAAGATAATCCTATATCAGTTAGTTTGGGCAGTATTTTGGTTATTCTGTATCATATGAAATAGGTTTTGTTGAAGACCCGAAGAACAGCTTGATCAAGGGCTTTATTTCCTGTGGTCACTTTCTCATCACTGGGACGAAACATCTGTCAACTTCACCTGAAAGGTGCAGAGGTCAGTTTTGGTTCATGGTTTCAGTCTGTGGTCACCTGGCTCCAAGGCAGAAGCCATGTAGTGGTTTGGCCCATGATGGCAGGAGGCAGAGAGAGAAGGGAGGGACAGGGACAGGGAAAAGAATGCTCCTTTCCAGGGCCCTTTTCCCAGTGACCACCTCCAACCAGGCCTCACCTCCCAGCAGCACACTCTGCCGCTGACCAATTGGTGAATGGTGCATGAAGCCAGACACTTGCCCACACATGAGCCTTCTAGAGCCGCTTCAGGCTCGGTATTCAGAGGGTACTGCCATTGTCTCTGCCTCCTGTTCCCAAGTGGATTCCATAGTCTCAGGGAGCCAAGGTTGGAGTGTTTGTGTGACTATCATTTTAAAAGAGGACTGTGATAGAGGCCAAGACACTGACCCAATCAAAACTTTGGGGACAGAGTTGGGTAACTCACCTAAGGATGAAAGAATCTCACTATTTCTGCTATGACACTTGGGATAGAAATTATGAAACACATGATCTACTTTTGCAAAGAAGGATACAAAAGTTGGCATTATCTTCTGATCAAATGTAGTTATAGTTTCATAGAAATCTCACATGCTCTCCACAAGCTTAAAAAGTTTGCTTTCTTAATAGCATTGTTGGGAATAGAGGGCCTTAAATTTCAAGTAGGAGTCCTTTCGATGGTATCCTATGACTGATGTCATTTAAAAATTTTATGCAGTCATGGTAGAAAAATTCAAAATCACAGAAAAGGGAAAGATTCATCTAAATATAAATAGCTAATGAAAAGGATTAACTTTCTCCTTAATATTTTATCACTTAAGATTTTTTATTAATACTGAGTTATTTCTCTTTTTCCTTTTTTTATAAATTTAGTACAGGGTCTATAGGGTGTACAGGGTCTCACTACGTAGAGGGTGTACAGGGTCTCACTACGTAGATCTGACTTGTAGTGATTCTCCTGTTTTCAGCCTCCCAAGCGCTGGGATTACAGGCGTGTGCCACCATGCCCAGGCTCAATCACCATCTCAGTGTGTCCCCGGTGCAGGGCCGGCATGGCATGTGGAGCCAGGAATTGAACCCTGGCCGCTGCACTCTGCTGAAGCAGGTACTTTAGTCTGCTGAGCTATCTTGCCAGCCCTTGAGCTATTTTCCTTGATCTTAACACAGTTGTACTATTCGAGCCATATTAATATCCTATATTTGTTAGTAGCTTAGCATGGGTATTTGTTTTTGAGAACAAATCCATGCTTATGGTTGACTTGTGTGTGTCTGTGTGTTTGTACATGCTTAAAACTGGATAGTCAAATACTGCTTGGAGTTTGGCTTGATAATGGCATCTGTCTCTAACCTTGGGTTCTTACATGAAACATAGAGCAGCCCATCTTAAAAGTTATTCTCTGGCCCACAGTGGGAAATGTGCAGTAAATAATTAAAGTTGCTCTCATAAAAAATACTGCACAGCAGGAAAAGAATAAATATTCTTCCTTGATGAGAAAAGCCACTAAACCACACAGTGAGAAATTAGGAAAGAAAACAGTGAGGAGCAAAACATCATAAATAGTGCCTCAAGGAATGAATGATATTTTAAAAACCAGACTCCAGCTTAGGAAGGTGAACATATGTCAGTGGGCTTGCATGCTGCCAGCAATTTTAGAGTCAACTTCTCCCTTGACTTTACGCACTGATGGTTGTGCAAATATCGGGCTCCTAGGAATGCTGCTCATAAGGAAGTGACTAAGGATGAAGCCCATGTCTTACGCACCATGATGAGAAGTCTTTGTAACTTCATCACGTCATTTAGTCATGTATTAGTCATATGGTATAAGAATAGATGCTTATGTTAAAAAGCATATTGTTTGTACTTTTGAGTCAAAGCCAGCGTGCAGTAAACTTCTCCTAAGGCTGTTACTTGCCCATAACTAACAACTCAAGGTAGTGGTGCAGTGCCTGACTTTTAGACCTGCATGTGGCCTGGCATACAAGGTTGTGAGACTAAGTCATCCTTACTAAGCACTCACTACATGCCAGGCACTGCTTGAACTTGCTTCCATATCTTAAATCTTTTGTTCTTACTAGCTCAGTGAATCCTTGATTTATGATATTGTCACCAACTGTGAGAGAGGACAATAACTTGGCTAAGGTGACACACCTACACTGTACCAGATAGGTATTTTTTTTTTTTTTTTCGGAACTGGGGATTGAACTCGGACCCTTGCGCTTGCCAGGAAAGCACTTATTCCACTGAGCCATCTCCCTGGCCCCAGATAGGCTCTTGATGCCTACATTTAGCCTCTAAAATCATTTCTGAGTTACAGTCAGGCCTGCAAAAATCACAGGGATGATTTGATGCTTACATCAGTATCGGTGGAAGCCCCTCCTCCATGCAGGTAAGTGTAGAGCATGGAATGTGGCAGCAGGTGGCTGGAAGAGGTGTGGACAAGCTCTTTCCTTCCCGAGTGTTGGTCCTTCACTTCTTATATCTGGGACAAGGACATCTGCGCATCTAACCTTTTCTTTTTCTTTTCTTTTTTTTAATAAATTCTTTTTAAAAAAATTTATTTGTGTGTGTGTGTGTGTGTGTGTGTGTGTGTG
>NDGN011377246.1:0-22070 GCA_002564285.1 Tympanoctomys barrerae
ATGTGTACAGAGAACTGATAGGATTTGCATAAAAATATTGAGTGTACTACTATTTGGATGATCGTTAACTTATAGTTTTTAATGTTATTCCGTCTATTTTTCTTCTTTATTTAAAAATAAAAGCTCAAATTCGTATAAGTAAAATATCCAGTCTTATCTGAAACAGTAGGTTCACAAGAAGTTCATAAAGATAAACTTGTATTATAAAGAAGTATTTATAATTACTAGAGAGAGGGCCAGCGAGATAGCTCAGTGGACTAAGTACCTGCTTAGGCAGGTGCAGGGACTGGGGTTCGATCCCCAGCACCACATGCCATGCTGACCCCACCCCCGGCATGCTGGTCTGGCTGCTGAGACCAGGTTTGGTGGCACACACTTCTAATCCCAGAATCCTAGCGCTGGGGAGGCTGAATACAGGAGGATCACTATGGGTCTGAGCTGCGCAGTGAGACCCTGTAACAAATACCTAAATATATTTTTACTAGAGGGAAAATTTTTTTCAAAGATTTGTATCTCCAGAAAATGCTGATTCATGAAGACAATGGCTGTTTAATCATTTCCCATTTTTATGGGGGACCCTGCAGGTCATGTGCAGCGAGGAACTGCTCTAGGAAAGCCCGCCAGCAGGGTTGCACATACGCAGGCCTTTCCAAGAAGGTGGGCTCCTTTTCAGCCTCCCCTTTGGCAAGACTATCCCGGAAGAAGCTGTTCATCTCTAGGCCTTCACCTTTTCTCATCCTCAAACCTAAGCACGTGGTGATGGGCTAAGAAGGCGGAGTAAGCAACCTCGGGGAAGTAGCAACCGGCATGTCCACCCTTGGGGACCAAGTGCCTTTCCACGCTGCATGTCACAGAGGTCTCCCAGGGGCTTCCGGGAATAGATTGGCAGCCGGAGTGTGGTCTGGGGCATCACCAGCTTACCCAGCAGAGCCATGGAGTTCCGCGCCTCCGAGGCTGACTTGGAGTCACAGGACTGGGACATGTCACTGCCACTGCGTCACTCTAAACCCCGCCCAAGAACGAGGTCAATTCTGGGCTCTCGCTGCTGTATTTCCAGCCTCTCAATTTGATGCTTCCATTGTTCAGGGGTGTCAGCATGTTCTGGTTTCGGCTTCCCAAATATTGCAGCATAAGGTACACAAGCCCCTGACCTGTGTTAACCAGGAATTCATGGCCATATGTTACTGCAGCAGTGTTTGTTATAATTCCACCCAAAGTAAAAATAAGCTGATCTTCTTCAGAATCAAGCAGCTTGACGTCCTATCCAGTGACTTTGTTGATCTCTCCTTTGTTTGACCAGTGACTTTGAAATCTCTGAAGCCTCGTCTCCCTCACTAATGCCTTTCGGAGTTAGCTCCTGAGACCGCCCATTCTATACAGTACTCTACCCAGTGTCAGACCGCCACTTGCCTTTCCTGATGTCACAGAGTCAACTTACCCTTCTTTTCATACAAACGTTCTGCGTGGTTTTCAGGCAGGCATTAGACTTCTTGCTGTCCAGTTTTGGCTCTTTCTTTTCCAGGATTTTTTCCCCTATATTCTTTAGTTTCTGGAAGGTTTCCCTTCTATCCTTATTTAGTATTCTGCATAAGAAGTCCCATATTTGCATCTCTTTCATTGCATCCAGTCCTGGTCTTTCTTTCTCCCTGTAATGGAGAAAGGAAGTTCCTCTGGTCAGCAGCCCTCCTCAGAGCCTCCTGTCACTGGTGTAGACAAGGGGGATTGGCTGGCTGTGCCTGCTTGGAAGTGTGCAGTCTGATCACATACACCAGCAAGTGGGGATGCAGCCACACTGAGCTTGGATGGAGAGCCGTAAGGTTCAAACTTCATAGTGTTCCTAGAATATTCTCTCTGTAGAGGCCCAGCGGTTGATTCAGTGGGGTCCTCATTGTATCCTCTCACTTAGTTGGGGTAGGCACTCAACATGCCACCCATGCCTTAAATTTGGCAACTGGAAACCAGCCGTAGTCATACTTTTCTTCGTATTTTTAAACTTCTACGCTATATGTCTTCTGTTGTATTTACATAACTTGGGCTTTCTATCTGATACTCATTTTTCAGCATTTCCTTTTGTTCTTTGATGTCCTCTAATGCACCAGGCTGTCTTCTGTGTCTTTTGCTGTTAAACTTTCCTTTCCTATCCTATGTTCCAAACCTTAGCTTGTGAATATAGTGCTTAATTATACAACCTTTTTCGTGAACTCTAAAATTAAATCATCATCTCTCCAATGCATTCTGTATTTGTCTGACTTATGCATTGTAGAGCATTTTTTGTAGTAAATGCATTATTATGTCTTGAGTGGAAGAGCGAAGATTACATGGATCTCAGCTCATTTTATGAAAAACATTTTTTTTAGTTAATTGAAGGAGAAATATGTTGTACAACAACAACCTGGAACCTCTTTATTGTGTGCTTTCTGGTTTGTTTGGCCTAGTTGAACCAGAGAAAACACTGGTTCTTTGTGTAATTTACTTAGTATCTCAGTTACTCTTCTCCTGTTGCTGGGTCAAAATACCTGAAACCCCAAATTAGGGAAGGAGAGTTTTATTTAGCTCACAGTTAGTGGAGGTTTCAGTCCATACTCAGCTGGCTCCAAGGCAGAGCGGCACATGGCAAAGGGCAGCTGTTTATGGCAGTGGAAAACAGCAAAGAACAAAGGGAGGAGCAGCAGCTGTGGCAGCCAGCAAGCCTCTCTCCCCTCCTTATACTGCATTCAGAGTATCAGGGCGGGTGTAGCACGCACACCCGTGATCCCAGCACTGCATCGTGAATTCATCACAAACTCTAGAAGCTGCCCCAGTGACTGAATGAGACTTTGTGGGGACACCTAGACAGAAACCTAACACTTAGCAATTCAGTTTTAGTACAGTTTGGGACATCTGTTCTGCAGAATCCCTGGATTTGATTCATTTTTTAAAATTCTTAAAAGGTATTAAAAAGGCTTCTACCAAAAAGATACAACACCTAGATAGGAATAAGTAAAAAAAAAAAAAATGGTGTATAGTGATAACAAGTGAAGACATAACTCAGTATATTTCTTACCTTGTACAACAACAACCTGGAACCTCTTTATTGTGTGCTTTCCTTAATAACTTGCTGTTTGGATTCTTGATGTATTTTCCTAATGTCTCTACATAGCTTGTTGTTTTCTTAGTGACAAAATAACTCATGTCCATGACAATTTTACAAAGCTAGATATTTGAATGACAGTAATTGAGAAAGGACCATTATTCTAGATAAGATCACTTGAATTGTATCCCCATAAATGCAAATAAATACATCCCTGGAAGGCTTTTGAACTTATAAATCACATTGAAAGCTGCTAACATATCAATGTGAAAAGGTTAACCAAGACATCATTTTCAAGCCCTTCTAGTCTGCAACAATATGGCTAAAAAAGAAGAAAAACAAAAATGCACTGTAAAAACTTATAAATAATGGATGAAAAGAACATTTTAAAAATGCATGGCTGTTTGTGTGAAAGATAGATCTCAAGATGCCGTAAGGGAAATGGGGAAACCAGTCCACAGGTCTGGAGTGAGCCTTCTGCATTGCCTTGGAATAGACCCAGTTGGGCACTGAGGTTTCCAGGTGACACATGGACATCCTCGTAAAACCCTGGGACCTGGTGCTGACATTGTTGCATATGGCTAGGTCCTAAGACTGCTTGCTCCATAATGAAAGGAAGATGAGTATAAAACCCACAGTTCAAGGGCCAGCAAGATAGCTCAATGGACTAAGTGCTTGCTTAGGCAAGTGCAGGGACAGGGTTCCATCTCTAGCACCACGTGCCATGCCATCCCAGTCTGCAGGCACCCTGAGCCGGTGATCAGTCTGGGTATGGTGGTGTATGCCTTTAATCCCAGTGCTGGGGAGGCTGAAAACAGGAGGATCACTACAAGTTTGAGCTGTGTAGCGAAACCCTGTATCAAATACACAAAATGGGGGGGGGGGAAACCTTAAGGTTCAAATGCATGTGTATGACAACCCTAAGTCTCTTCTAAGGCATTGAAATCTCATTCAATTCCTTGAGTAGATTTTGTAGACTGAAATTACATTGCATAAATTGTACAATAATCCAAAGCTAAGAAAGGAGCCTCAAACTTGATGCTTGGTCAGTGACACCTCGTCCTGGCATGCCTTTCCTATAGAGCATGAGGTGAGACCCCTTCTCATTACCCCAGAAGCATCTACTTAAGTTACAGAAAAACAGAAAAAATGCTAACAGACGGTGCTTAGAGCCAATATCTTGCTTTTGTCAGTTGTACTACTTTTTAATCAGTGGACTACTTTTGACACATTTTCTGTCTTTTGCACAAACTGAAGTAGAGATAAAGCATTTGTGCTAAAATGGTCAACTACCTTTTATCCTTTAAAATCTTTATCTCTGTGCAAAACACTCAGTTTCAGATTGTGCTGCTCTGCCAGGTGTGTTAGAGAAAAACCTTTAGGAGCACAGAAGGTTTCCTTTGGAGACACACGTGGTAGTGAGTTGAGCTTATAAAGTAGACACAGCAAGTAGTAACTTGAGTCTTTGCTTTTTCTTCGTCTTATTTTGTGGTATTTCTTTTCTCTTAATTGCATTGAAGTTTCCTTTGTGGGCCTTTTACTATTGGACATTATGACGTGTTTTCTTTTTTAGACTCATGTTTTGCATGTGCTTCTGTCAGGATATGGAAATGCCTGGGACACCTTGCCTTCAAAGACAGTGTCCACTGAGGCACGCTGCCCCAAAGTCTTGGAAGATTATTTCCATTATGCTTCTTGTCTAATACACTTTTTTCAAATTTTTTGGCAGAACTGGGGATTGAACTCAGGACCTTGAGCTTTCCAGGCAAGCGCTTATTCTACTGAGTTATGTCCCCAGCCCCGTCTAATATACTTTAAAACAAACAACAGAAAAAATAAATAAATAAAAATAAAACAAACAAGAGAAAAATGGGTACCTTGCTCATATTCATGTGTCCTATGAATGTCTTAGATCCATGACTTGAAAACAGTTCTACTTGTGAGTTCATTTGAATTTCCGAGTGATTTATGATCCAGAACCCATTGATATCTTTGAATTCCTTAGCTTTCAAATTTTTCCAAACATGTCATTTTATAGTTCTAGAATTAAAAGAACTCTTTTGTAAATCAAAGAACTCTTTAAATCCTCATAGATGATAAGGAAGCTGGACTGGGAACTTGATTGGCTCGGGAGCCACTTAGGAGACCAATGATGCGCTCCTGGGTATGTCTGGATGAGTTAAAGCTATGACCCTGGGGCTCATATCTGTTTCTGTCCCTTTCCTGCTGAGCACTGTGACCCTGATCTCTGTGCTGTCCATGTGTAGTAAGCAGCTTTGCTTCAGCCTGCCCCTCCGCGGTGGACTCTGCTGGCTTCTGAAACCATGAGCCGGGATAAACCTCTTTCATTAAATTGTGAGTGTCAGGTATTTTATGCCAGAAACAGGAAAACTAACTGACACAAAAAATTGGTAGCAGAGAAGTGAGGTACCTGGCCACACAGGTTCAGAAATCTTGGGAGCTGGTTTGTGGGTAGAAGGGCTTGAACATGCAGGCTAGAGAGAGCATTGAATGTTGTAAGCAGAATGTGATGGGCCATTCCAATTAGAGTTCAGAAGACTAGGATGACTCTAGGAATGTGCCAGGCTCAACCAGTTTCTGGAGGGAATAAAGACTGTTGGGGATTGGCCTAGGGGCCATGTGTATGACCCTCTGGCAAAAAAAAAAAAAAAAAAAAAAAAAAAATCTGTGTTTTACTCTTGCCCTAAGACTGTATGGAAAGCTGAGTTTAGGATGGTGGATCAGTAGGTGTGACGGAGGAAGTTTCCAGTCGTCCTAGGTTGTGGCCTAGGTTCTGCTCATTGTTTTTAGCCAAGTTTACAGTGAAAGCTTTAAGTAAAAAGCAGAACAGAAAGGTTGGAAAAATTCAGTCTCGGACAGAAAACAGTTGCATGCTGTTGAGTCCAAAGATGGTGTGGTTACTGAAGAGATTAGTACTATTAAAAGAACAATGAAGCAGTACTTTGAACAGTGATTAAAACAAAGATTTCTGAAGGCATCTTGGGAATCGGAAAGACTTGACTGATCAGTGGCTCAGGGATTAAAAAAAAAAAGGGTAAAGGTTTCATTTAAGAAGCAAGCCCCTAAGCCCTGAAAGTACCCTCTGAGGAATGGTTCTCAGAGGTTTATTTCACCGTGGTCCACCATCTTTACACTCAGAGGCCGCTGTAGCCATGGTCATAAGAGGCCCAAGAACAGCTCTAAGACAACATTAGAGTTATGCTTGTGATGCTAAACATTGCCCTTGTGATGCTGAACATTCAGCAGTACAGAATATAGGAGTTGCAGGATCATAGCAGCTTCTACTCAGATTTCAGAGAAACCGTGGTCCTGAGAGATGCTCACATAAACCTGAGGAAAAAACTCAAAGGTACAGTAGGAAACACAGGGAATTACTAATACCAAGACTATGAGACATCTGAAGAAATCTGCAACTAGTGAGTGAACAGAGCCAGCCCCAGAAGAAGGTGGTGTGTGTGCTCTGGTCAGTAAGGCTGGAGGGATGGAGCTGTCCAAGCCCTCTGGAACTCACAGCTTAACCACCACATGCCCAGAGTGCTGGAGATAGAGCCACAGATTTTATTGTTCACCCTGGTGGTGGGTTTCATTATTACTTTGCTTCAGTCTTATCCCATGTCCCTATCCCTACATTTTGAACTAGGAAGGTACCTTGTGCCACAGAACCTGGGGATTATGCGACTTTAATTTAGATTGTTATAGGAACATAGAGCTAACAGATCGCCCTGAGACTTTGGACTTGAACTTTTGAGCAAGCTAGAAGTGTTGTATGGTTGTATGTGGAAATGGTTACATTGCATCTCACAGAATTACAACTTTATGTTTATTTGGAGATTAAGGATATTTGGAAAGATGCATTTGGGGGTCCAGTTGATGGGGGGCAGGCTGGGACAGTCAAGCTGGTGGTAACTTGACTCATTCAGGAACTGCATAGGGGATTAGTGAAGCATATTTCTGAGGGTTTCTGGGGTGGTCGAGGAGCCCTGACCTTGGGACCTACATCTGGTTCCTGGTATCTTCCTCCCTGGTCTCCTGCCCTGCTTTGTGTATTACATTTCTGCCTTAGAACCAGGTGACCATGAACTGAACCCTCACAACTGCAAGCCCAAATAAAACTGACATTATTCAAGTTGTGGGTGTCACATGTATCGTACAAGCAGTGGAAAAAGTGGCCAATACAGAACAGTTGGAACCTGATGTCTCTGAACACCAAAAATATAAGTGGAGCTCTGAATCCTGGAAAAATTGGGCTGGATGTGTGAATCGCACAAATCTTAGTATTTCTTTTGTCCTTATATCTTCAAAACTAATTACTGACTTCTTTGCTGCTGTTGTTTCTCTACAAAGTTGTATTTTGAACATTGATTTGTTCTGTCTAGATATATAAATGGGAATCTCCTGTAATATGTTGATTAGACCTTTTTTTTTTTTTTATCTGAAATCGATTTCACCATAGCTTAGAACCTTTCAAGATAGCTGCCTTCGTGACTGCATGGAGTTGGGTAAATTAAGATCTTGATAGAGAAGCAGATCTGTGTGAGGTGGGAGAGCTGGCTTTGGGGGCAGCAGAAATGGCAGCTGTCCGAATAAAGCTGCTGGATTTGGAACAGCGCCAGATAACTAGAAATTACCTAAAAGGAGCAACAGGGTCCTGAGTATCAACTCTAAATCTGCGCTATGGAATCCGATGCCTATCTCTCTTTCTTTTATCTTAACGAATCAGAGTAAATGGCATTAGTAATTCTAGCATTTCTCTACCTCATAGTAATTCAAAATGGTCATATAGATTTATGCTCAATAAGTCTGGCTAATGCTCACTGTGATTTCATATATTTATGGCAGAGCTTCTTCTAGATGGTAATGTGTATGGTCTTTGCTTGAGAAAGGAGCGGAATATGCAGCACATCCTGGATACACTTAATTAGGGAGCCTGTGACTTTACACTGTGCCCTGAAACCTCCACAACCTGTTCTCCTGAGGCACAGCCCTGGCAGAACAGTGTTCGCTGGGGCCTCATAAGAGGTCTAAGTCTGTAGCATGAAATTTGTTGTGCTTTACGAGCCCTCATGAACACAGCCCTGTATCAGATCCTAAGTGAAATTTATTCCTCAAATGTAAGAAAGTGGTGATCTTTTAAAACCCGTCTCAGGGCCAGTGAGATAGCTCAGCGGACTAAGTGCCTACTTAGGCAAGCACAGGAACCAGGGTTCGATCCTTGGTCGTGCATGTGACGCCAGCCCCGACCCACCCTCAGGGTGCACCTCAGCACTGGGGAGGCTGAAAACAGGAGGATCCCTATGAGTCCTTGTGAAATAGTGAGACCCTGCACTAAATACATAAATTAAAAATAAATAGATAAAAATAAAGCCCATCTTACTGGGGTTATCATTGTTGGTGTTGCATTCACATTTTGGTTGTGCTGCTCACTTGTCACTTGTCCTCCTTTTTTTGTTACTGGGCATCACATTCAGGGCCTTGAGCTTGCCAGGCAGGTGCTGTGCCCCTGAACTCCGTCGCCGACCTTTGCCACATTGTGTCAGTCGGCTTTTCTGTTGCTGGTGCCCAATAGCCGATACGCAGAGTTAAAACAAGAAGAAGGGTATTCTAGCTCCGGATTGCAGAGGCTGCAGTCCAGACCTGCTGGGTCCAGAGGAGAGCTGTATTACGCAGGCGCAGAGCACAGCAGAGCTGCCCTGATGGTGCTCGGGAAGCGGAGCCCAGGAGGCCAGCGGCCTCAGAGACGTGCCCCAGAGCCAGCCCCTGCACCACGGCCCCAGCGCCTGAGAGCACACTCGGTGTGAACACCAGCTTAGGACCCCTGGATGAGCACAAATCCCCCGCGATTCGGGCATCTCTCCAGCAGTTTCCTGCTGACGTTGAGATCAGCTGCCACACGCAGCGAAGCCCCAGTTTCCTCATCTGTAGTGTGGAGGCAAAATAACATGTAACACTTCAAGGCACTGGCCTTGTGTAGGTGTTTCTTCTCTTTACTCCAGGGCTTTGGAAGATATTACAAATGATGTCCATGAGGATATTTGAATCACAGACTAGTGTTGACCTTGAAAAGAATAGCAAGATGATGTCCACTATGCCCCTGTCATGAGGGCCTATAAGAAAGCGCAAAACAAGGAAAAGACCACGGGCATTGGGTTTAATTAATAAAAAGGACTTAGTGGTGATATTTTGGGCTTGAACTTGTTCTAATGCCATAATCTTTTTTTAAAAAAAATGTATTTAGGACAGGGTCTATAGGGTCCACAGGGTCTCACTACGTAGACCAGACTCTTAGTGATCCTCCTGTTTCAGCCTCCCAAGCACTGGGGTTATAGGCGTGCATCACCATGCCCAATCTCAATCTCCTTCTCAGCACGTCCCGGGGGCAGGGCCGGCACAGCGAGCTGGGGATCGAACCCTGGCCACTGCACTCTGCTTTAGCAAGTGCTTTAGTCTGCTGAGCTATCTGGTTGGCCCTCTAAAGCCATCATCTTTCATAGATGTTAATTTCTAATATGGCTATATGCATGTTTTGTTTGGTTTGGTACCTGGGATCAAACAAGACCTTGTGTTTACCAGGGAATCACTTATGCCACTGAGCTATCTCTCTGGCCCTGTATGGTTATTTGTAACATGATGCACTTCTCTTGGTTATAAAGATTAATAATCTAGATATTAGCTAAGAGAATCTGGAGTTTACATGTATACATATGAAGAGGTAATATATTTACCCTCTCTGCTTGGAATGTGTCTTACTGTAGTTTAAATGCAATCCATTAATACAGTAGGACTCAGAAAACACACAGAGGCAGTCAATACAACAGTAACGTGTTATCCCCACTGGATCGTTTCTCATTTTATAGCCCAATAAAGAATCTCATTCTGGACTTATATTCCATCAAGAGTATATTATCTAGATATCCTTATTTAAAGTTGCTTGGCATGTTTGTTTATGTGGATGTAACTTATTTACACAGATCTGATTGTGATCGGCAGAACGCGTGGACAATACTACATAAGTGAGTCCACATTCCAACTTTTAAAAGTACTCAGGAAAAACGTACGCAGGAAGAGTTGGGGAATAAGTGTATAGATACAACTTGTTCTGCACTGCTAGCTGCCTTCCTTAGTAGGTTGGTGGTGTGTGGAACTTGAATAATAGATACAGTATTGATAATGACCTCAAAATGTGATGGCAGATTTGTGATCTAGAAACTAGATTTGTTTTGCATATGCAATTCTTGGGACAGTGGAATAAAAAGAGATTATTGTATCTAAGAGATTGTTGCATATTATTGTTGAATATTATTTCAACATTAAATATACTGACATGGGTAATGTTTTATGTGTACTTTCTGGCTGTCATATTAGAACTAAAATTTAAGTCAAAAATAAAAGTTACCTACGTAGAAGCATTAAGTAATTACTTAGGAGTTTAGCTTCCTATGTAAGACAACCTTGCAGTGTACTTCATATTTCTGTAAATGGTTTGTTCTCTTGTCACTTTTCTCCTTGGTTACCTGTCAGATTTGTTTTTGTAGCTCGTAAGTATGATTTTGGAAGTATAAATACATTCTAATGAAACTTCACTATTTGTAACACTTTCTGTATTAAAGTACAAAAAATAGTAATTACCTGCCAGAAAATGTTTAAATTAAAATCACCTTTAGCAAGATCACAGTTATAGTAGAGAGAAATTTAAACTGCATGGTTTTGTAAAGTTAGAACTATACACACCATTAACCAGAAAGTACAGATCTTCATATTCCAGAAATGTTGCGTATATNGGTACAGATCTTCATATTCCGGAAATGTTGCGTATATTATAAGCAAAACTTCTTTGGCACAACATAAAGCCTATTAACTTCTGACAGGAGAATACAGGAAGCAAGACCCAAGAAGGCCACTATCCTGAAAAGTTATGTGATAGAGAAAAGTACTTTATAAAAACATGTCATGGAGTACGGCCTGATTTTACATATTTGCTCAGGAACACACACACACACACACACACACACACACACACACAACCCAAAAAAGTGTTTTCCTTCACAAAGCAAAGATACAAGAACTGCTACCATTTCGTCTGTCTTAACAGCATTTAATAAAAGCCAAAGTATTGCGTTTAGAGAAATCATCCTGGGGCCTAAAGGCCACTTTATTGTCATAAGAATCCTCTATTTAGTCCTCTCCACAAATAAGCTCTCAGCGGGAGAAAGGACACTGGTTAGGAGTAATTTGGGCACCGGGCAAGCAGAAGGAGTGGCGGGGAGCTTTCTGCCATCTGGCTGGCCGCTGATTTCCTGAATCCTGTGGATCTGGTTAAAACCCAGCAGAGATGCCAATATGCTTCCCCTCAGTAGACCCCACCAGTCTTCACACCACCAGGCCACCGAGTCCTGTGCGTGGCATTTCATCCCAGCAGTCCTCGGGGCGGCCTCCCGGCGCCTGCAGCGAGTGACCCAAGTCAGTCACGCAAGGAGCTTGGCTTGCGCTCGCCCCGGCGCTTCCTTGCCGTTTCCATTTTCTGCTCCTCCTGTGGCTCGTCGTTTGGAGGAGAGTGATGGAGCAGGCGCCTCACCCTCTCCTGAGCCTCAGAGAGTGACTCGCACAGAAATTCTGAAGAGAGGCAGCGCGGATTGTTCTGCAGGGTCGCTGCCATGTGTGCGCCCGGGATTCCCATCTCGTCGGAAGGGTGGGAAGAAGCGAGGTCTGTTCACTCGGAAGCGGGAATAATCCAGGCTGGCCGAGCGGGTGCTGGTAAGAGAATGAGCCTGTGGGACAGCGATCCCGGTGCAGTTTTCTTTCCAGTGGTGCCCAGACCTGTACCCGACACTCCCTCTGAATCTTTTCTTCAAGCCTAAATAGTCCTCGTTCTTTATGTCAGGTGTGGGATTATTTTGCTTTATTTTCTCAGCAGAGCAAAGTGTCCGGGTATCAGCGTTATCTTTAATCTGTTTCTGCAAAGCGAGATGATCGGGTTTGCACTGTGTCCCTTAAGATTGCGAGACGATTCATCATAGTAATGCTCTGGGCTCATGGGCAGTGGCCTGATCAAGGAAAACTTAAAGTGACAAAGCCGGTGTTCTTGGAAAATAAGAAAAGCAACTTGCTTCATGGTGCGTGGGTTTAGTATGTAGTCAACGTAGTCCACGCTCTACTCTCTGTGTGAATATAGTGACCGAGAAACACGGGACAAAGCAGATTGGAGTCTTCCTCACTAGAAATCAGTAAACACAGGACACTCTGCCTTTATCATAATAAGAGATGGTGGGTTCCAGGGAAAGGATGGCCACTTCACAGGTGTAGGCCTTGAACTGGGCGGCAGGGTCATGACATCCAGGGGTGTCTGTGACGCCAACTCAGAACTGCACCTGCTGCCAGGAGCTACGTGGTCTCTCCTGAGGGAGGTCAGTGTGCTGGCCGTTGAAGCGGCTGCCCCTGCACAGCTGAGCACTGGGCGACAAACTATGTAATCCAGAGAGGTAGTGGTGGCCCAAGATGCACAGAGTTGTTTTCAGTAAGAAATGTTTGAACTAGGTAGATATTGGTAGCGTGCATTTCTGAGGTAAAATTGAAATAGGAGGACTTTTTTTCTCCTTGTATGTTGGCAGTGGACAGCGGAGGTCATGCTGCATAAGATGTCATAGTATGTGGTTTTAGGAAACGGGATAAAGGATGTTAGAGAATGAAGCCACTAATGACTTTTTCTGATGTCGATCTTTTGTTCTTATTCTGTAGTTTCGAAAGCTGAGAGAACCATTCAGAGACCCTGCCTGGTTTATTAAGAATTTCTGTTAGAACTACAGCTTGTTACCTGTAGATAAATTTCCTTCTATGAAGGCACGTTAGGGAATTCAAGGTAATTAGGCCAAATTAATATAAATTTATGAGATGGAATGAAGGATAAATATTAGACTAATACATTTCAGGTAGGTCTTATAATTTAGTCCAGACCTATGATAAGTGAGAAAAAAAAGAAGCAGTGAAATAGAAAAAGAGAAAGTTGTTAAAACACAGGCACAGTAATGGGTCCATGCAGTTTTGTTTTGTTTTGTTTCTTTCTGTCTTTTTAGTCTGTTTGAGACAGAGTCTCACTAAGCAATTCAGGCTGGCCTTGAGCTAAGTAGCCCAGCTGGCTTCAGACTCCTCCTGCCTCAGCCTCTGAGTAGTGGGATTGCAGGCATGTGCCACTAGGCCCGGCTGGTCCCGTGCAGTGTTTAAAATGTCTTGGTTTAGTTGACATGAGGTTACAGAGTTCTGTAAGCACCAGAGATTGTTAAATTTCAGTCAAAGAAAATTTTGTGGTAGTCGTGTCAGTAAAGGAAATGCACAAATTGGTTGAAGGTTTCGACCTCTGTTTTCTTGAGTACTTGCTGGGCCACCAGCTCTGCCTGTGGTCCGCTCTTTTGTATATGTTCTTTATGACAGTAAAGAAAGGAAGGTAAGTGTATTTATTTACTTTTTTTTTTAGTTTTAGGGTATGGTCTACAGGGTCTCACAACTAGATCAGACTCATAGTGATCAGCTTGTTTACAGCCTCCCAAGAGCTGGGATTACAGGCGTGTGCCACCACGCCCAGTCTCAAGCACCCTGGGGGCAGGGCTGCCCTGGCAGGCCAGGGGATCGAACCCCTGGCCCCTGCGCCTACTTGCAGGCGCTTTAATCCACTGAGCTATTTGGCCGACCCAAGGTAGGTAAGTTTAGTAAGCATAAGGCCTTAGTTCCATTTAAATATTTCCCTGACTGCAAATGCATGGACAAAAGTTTATGACTGCAGGCTTCTCCTCCACGACCAAGTTTTCTCACCAACAAATCAGCAGCACCTTAGGAAAACAAGGCACAACTTTGAGGTTTGTACTACAAAAATAATCGGTCATAGCTGTGATACAGCATAAAGGTCCCACATGGGCTTTCACATCCGATAAACCCAAGTTGCAGTTCAAATTTACTCCTTACAAATCACGTGACCAGGGCTGGTCAGATAGCTCAGCAGACTAAAGCGCCTGCTTAGGCAGAGTATAGCTGCTGGGGTTCAATCCCCAGTGTGCCATGCCACCCCCGCCTCCGGGGCATGCTGAGAAGGCAATTGAGATTGGGCATGGAGGCGCGAGCCTATAATCCCAGCCCTTGGGAGGCTGAAAACAGGAGAATCACTATGAGTCCATCTGTGGAGTGAGACCCTGTAGACCCTGTACTAAATACATAAAAAAAAAATTTTTTTTTTAAATCATGTGACCTTAGGCACAGTGGGTAGCTCTTTGGAGATTCACCTATAATTTGTGGTAAATAATAACAGTTATGCCATGTACCTGCAGAAAATAAATGAATGAAATTATGAAAAATAAATAAATGACATTAGTAAACTTACAATGTTTGGTACATAACAAATTTTCAATTAATGCCTATTTTTCTTTATCTAGCAATAATTTGGACAACTTTCAACTAAAGCCAGTTGAAAGTATATTGGAAAGTTTAGGGGAAAAGAAAGATACTAAATAGAGACTAACAATAAGTCTTTTTGGAAGGGAAAGTGTTGAAAATAAGTCAGTTCATTTGAAGTTACTGATATTTTTCAGTTTCTGTCATGATGATTATGTGATCTGTGTTCGCTGACTTTTATTGGATCATTGTTTTAGACCAATACATATAATTTATATTAAAACACTGCATGTCTTTTCAGTTAATTAAAGATATTATTAATTTGGGGCCTATTACCATCGACCACTCACTTCACTTCCTGAAACAAACCAGAAGCTCTCTTGCTGTATTTGTTGTAAGTAGTCCCTGGTAGATTAGAACAGTGTGTCATGGTCACTTGCTAGCTTGGAAAAGTGAGTGATGTATCGCAGTAAGCTGTAATTGGGGGAAAAAAGTTTCCAAGTAAGGAATTTTGTTGTTGTTGCTGCTGCTGCTGCTGTTCTCTAATACAAGGAGGGGAGGAGTGGGTGTAGATGAGCCGGTGGGAGGATGATTATTCTTTGCCTTAGTGAGAAATGTGTTCCTTTCTATGAATTCTGCACCAATACCCATCAGAACCACGCATCTTTAATAACGCTGTTAACTGTGAGCCACTCCCATCCCCCCGCTTCATGGCAGAGCCTCTGGGGCTGTCCTTTTGCCTCCTGGAGTTGAGCCCTCCTCAGCACTAGGCTGGTCATACCGGAATCGGATGAGGAGGCACTTTTGCCGTAGTCTCAGCCGTCACTCCTGTACTTCTGGCTTAAGCTTCCTGGGGTCAGTTTGTTGTCATTGGGCCCAGTGAGATTCCTCAGGGAAGAAAACTGCAGAGAAAATGATTGGCCGCATGGTGCCACTCAGGACCCTGACGGGGGCTTGATAATGGAACCTGATTATTTCATGTGAGTCTTCTGGGGTCCACCAGGCAGCAGGGGTCTGCTGAGCGGTGTCACCTTAGCCCATGGATACTGCAGGGAAATGTCACTGGGGGACCTAGAGGGGAGCTCAGAGCACTTATTTGCCTGAATCTTTTCGGTGCTGGCCTCAGGGGACCGCAGTGTTCGTGGCTCTGGCTGCAGGAAGGTCGCGGTACCTGCATTGTCTTAGGTGACGGGAAATCGGTGGGGCGAGCTGAGCTGGGGGTCTGTGAGGAGAAGCAGCACCTCCGTGTAGCTCAGAGCGCTGGAGATGAGCGCGGGAGGCAGTGAGAGTCCGTATACTGCAGAGACCTGATTTGATGACAGCGGCACTTACGGCCTTGCTTAGTGTCACTGTCGGGTAATGTTGGGCGCTGCAGGCTTGTCTGGCTTTGATTTAGGAGGCGAGGACCACAGGGAACGACACTGGGGACTTTCTGTTTGGGTGGATCTTGCCTTCCTGTGCTTTGCCACGTCCTCGATCAGCTGCCGTTGCTAGCTGGAATTTAATCATTGGATGCCAGTAGCGTTCATTTAACCATTCCAATGCTGCACTCGTCACGTTGGCTGGGGTTCTGCAGCTTCTACTTCTACTTGCTTTGCACTCAGGAACAGGTAAACTATCCTCTAATGTTCATCTTATGGATACGTGTGAAAAGAAATGGACTTCATTCTTCAATGATCCGAAGGGTGAGATATTAGGGTGCATAATGGAAAGCGCTTCAGTAGTGTAAGAAATACTTCGCTTGGAAAATGGAAATTACATAAATATATTATTTTAGAATGCAGTAACTATGTTGTTGCACTATATGAAGCTTATTCTACTGTTTTAAATGTGTATCTAAACTGCATATTCAATCGTGTACATTTTAATATCACATGAACTCTCAGCTCGGTCTGTGTAACTATACAGTTAATTCAGAAAGTGTGTATCTTTCTCTGATGGATCAGAGTTTTCCCTGCTTACTGCATTTCCCTGAAATTAGAACGCTTCACAGTTCAATCTGCTTAAAAGCGAGGATGCAGGTTGACATGGGCTGCGCTTTTCCACAGTTCAGCTGAAGGCTGCCGAGGCCCGCTCTCAGCTTGTCACTGGTCCTGATTGCAGATCGTGTCTGCCGCGGCTGCGTGGGCTGTGAATCCGGGTCTAAGAGGGCGACGAGTGGGGCCGAGCAGCAGGAAAGGAGGTATCGGCTTTGGGGTAACAGACTTGGGCGTGTTGACCTTGAGCCAGCGAGTAGCTGACCTCTTCTGGCCCTGGATTCCCTGTTGGCTGGAAGTGATTCTCGGTGTTCAAGGTGTGGCATCTTTAGGGCGCTGCAGATCGTCTGCGGACAGCGTCCTTGTCAGTGTGTCAAGAATTGAGTTTCCTTGGTAAAGGAGGGGACAGAGCTGCACTTCCTCACTGGAGTGTCTTAGCAGCTGAGGAGTTTTGGAAAGGAGGCGGTCTCTTAGCTAGTAAATCTCTTGACCCTATCTGAACTCGTTTGCCATGCAGGCGCTGAACATTTGCGGTGTCCTGGCCGCACCGCTGGAGGGAGGGCGCATCCCGGCCTGGGCTGCAGCCCTCAGGGGCCTGGGCGAGGAGGCCCAGGAGCACACTGCACTGGCTGTTCCCTTTCGCCCTCTCAGGGTCAGCAGCTGCTGGCTGGGCCCCTGAGCTGAAGAGGGTGCCTGCCTTCTCCTCTCAGCAGATCCCTTCTGGGAGGTCCACCGCTTGCTGAGCACAAGACAGAAAAGCTAGGGGCTCTGAGGCAGTTGGGGAAGCAGCCAGCTCCTTCCAGTCTCAGACAAGAGTGGGATCACTTCCTGAGGAAGGCTGGTTAGCATCACAAGTCTAGACTGATTGAATGCACTCTAGTGACAACAAAGGATCTATTGTACTGGGATGCGCTCTTGCCTACTGGCTAATCCCCACCCTGGGAGCTGACCAGCAGTCTTGTGCTCAGGGTCCTACTTAGCAGTTTTGCGTTCTGGTCATGCTCACAGGGTTTTCTTAATAACAAAGACCCACTGTTATAAGGGCAAGGCTGAGGCAATTTTGGTCATGCTTCCCCACTTGTGCACTTGAGAGAGGAGTGCAAGAAGCAGGTTGATTTTTTCTTTTGCTCTCTGAGGGGCCAATCTGATTTATGAACCCTGCACATAAATTATGAAGTCAGAAACTTCATTAATAAAGAGATTTTCTGTGATTGGAAGGTTTTCTCCCCCTTAATGGAATGCTTAACACAGTAAGTGTGTCTCTCCCTCACTGCCAAGTAAATCCAGATTGGAATAATCTGGTTTTTTTTTTTTAAATTTTTATTTTAAAAAATGTTTTGTTGATATAGGGTCTTGCTATGCAGCTCAGACTCATGGTGATTGTCCTGTCTCAGCCTCTCCAGTGCTGGGCACAACGCCTGGTTTCAGGGCTGGCATGGCGCACCCGGGATTCTGGGGCTAGCACACATATGGTACCAGGGATCAAACTTGGGACCTTGTGCTTCCCTGGCAGGCACGTAGACCACTGAACTATCTCCCCAGCCTGAAATAGTCTGTTTTTATCCACTTTACAGTTTTACTTTTATTTCACAATTATGATTTATAAAAACCTACCTTAGATTGTAGAAAGTTTCATTTTTTTCTGTCTTTTCCTTTCTAGTGTACATCTTTGAACTTGTCGAAGGTGCCCCTCAGGGAAGATACATCTGTTTGTAGTATTGTTTTCCCTCATTCTGCATTCAAATACATTAACAAACATGACCTCTTAGAGTCTTGACGGCTCCTGAAAGTGCCCTCTGAGATGAATTTCCTTCCTCTGAGTGTATAGTCACAAGGCTCATTTTCTCAGGGTAGGTTTTCTTGGTTTTCCTAAGTGCTTGCCTTAAATAGAGATCTTGATACAAGTGTAATTCTGAGAATCTGCAAGAGAGAATGATTCTGGAAACAGAGGGAAAACACTAAGCCTGTAGAGTAAACGGTTCAGCATAGATCACTCGCTCATCTGGATCCTTTAACCCTTTGGTCCTAGTGTAGAGAGAGGTCATGTGTTCTTCTCAGAAATAAAGGCAATGGTAGACTTCTGGCAGAAAAATGCTGTCGTGCACACACTTTTACCAAGGATTTTAAGGGAGGCATGGGTCCTTTTAATTTAATTACAGAACAGGTAACGGCTCGCACAGCTCAGTAACAAATGATGTTACTCACCCAAAAGGTCACAGTGACAAAGTGCTTGATGTTCCCTGGTAGAAGAGTATGAGTCCTGCCTCCAAGAGGGAAGCCCTGTCCCATCATTGCTTAGTGAACAGGGCCAGACCAGCTGCCACTTGTTCTTGCCTTAAAAGTCTTTCGAACATTTTGTATTCATTTTCATGGCTTCTGTCATTTCATAGCATAGTAAAAAAGAAGAATCTACCTTGTCATAAGCAAAAGGATTAGGAGTAATTACATTTTTATATATATATTTTTATATATATATATATATATTTTGTATTGTAGGGAAGGATCTTCAGGGTGTTCAGGGTCTTACTACTAGATCAGACTTGTAGTGATGCGCCTGTTTACAGCCTCCCAAGAGCTGGGATTACAGGCTTGTGTCACCACGCCCAGTTTCAATTGGGTCTCAGTGGATGGGGCCAGCATGGCAGGCCCGGGGATCGAACCCCTGTCTCCTGGGCCTGCTTGCAGGTGCTTTCATCTGCTGAGCTATTTGTCTGGCCCAATACTTGCATTTTAACAGTTACCTAAAAATGCTTTTGGATGCCAGGCCTGGTGATACACACCTTTAATCCCAGCACTGGGGAAGCTGAGGCAAGAGGATCATTGTGAGTTAGAAACCAGCCTGTGCTACAAGATGAGCTCAAGGTCAGCCTGAACTGCCTTGTGAGACCCTGTCTCAAAAAGACCACACACAAAAAACCTTTGGATCAAACAGGAAATTGTACTTTCTAGAAGCCAGCAGTGCTGCAGAGGCCCATGTTTCCTACTCAGAAGGGCTTCAAAGGAACTACGTTTCTCCTGACAGTAGGCTTCTTTGACGATGTGTTTGATGCCCAGCTGTAGAAGCTGGTCTTGTTTTAGAGCACATATTTAGTAATAATTCTCTCTGAGAAATTAGTTGAAATTCTGTGAGATTTGGTATAGTCTGAGCTATTCAATGAGGATGCAAGAGTTGTACAGACATCGAGTATGCCTAAGCGCCCTCCCTCCTGAGCCCCTCTTTAATGTGAAAGGACTGTTAGATATTGTTAAGAAGAACATAGCGGGGGAGGTTCCTTGGCCGCTCTCTTGGGAGCTTCCTCTCCAGTGCCTTGGAGACCGTATCTTTACCTCCACATTTTGCCCCAGCTGAGTTAACAGAGCCACATGGCAGTGGCATGCTTCGCAAGTTTGTGGATTAAGTGCACATCTGAATGTCACACAGCAATGTCATATTGAGGATTATGGGGTGTGTATGTGTGTGTGTGATGTGTGATGTGTGTGTGTGTGTGTTTCATCAGAATTCTAAGCACATCACTTAAGAAAACAAATGGAACTCTACTTTCTTGACACCATCCCCCCCTTTTTTGTTTAGTTTTGTCAGAAATGGGTACTCTATTGCCATTTAAATATTGTAGGTACATGAATTCAGAAAAATAATCCAATATAGTCCAGCAGTCCATAATAGTAGTGGGTTATCCACAGGACTGGCAATGTTAGAAGTTGTTGACTTGAGCCCTTTACAGCTCAGCATATTAATACAGCTTTACTTTTCATACCTCATTATTATACTTTTCTGCTGGATGGTTAAGACCAAGATAAAGCAAGACCTATATAACAAGAGTCGTTGGCAATATTTGAAATCAAAAAGGCTAGCAAGATACTGTGTTTCAGTGATTTTACTCTTTCGGTAGTAAGTAATGCAGATTGCTCGGGTGAAGGCAATATTGGATTTGCTGCTCTAAGATTTAGTAGTTAGGTGTAAGACTGAGGTTGGAGCATGACCTTAATCCAGATTCCTTACCAATATATTTCAAATGTGAATACCAAATGTGTTAGGCCCCAAAGTAAATAATGCCACTTCAACTCTTCATAGTTAAGATGAAAACAAAGTTGGGTTTAGAAGATGCTACTGGATGGCCCTTTCATTTGAAAATGGAGATCATTCAGATACTTGCAGGTACAGATATATCCATATATAGATATAAATACCAGAAGGTAAACTATAATTTTTTTTAGTATGTGAAGAGTTATAATACTATCGTAATTTGCTATTGTGGGTTTCCTGTTTCTCAAGAACAAGCTTCCTATGATAACTAAGGTATTTTAGCTAAAGTTTGTATTGGTTTATATGATAATCAGGTGAAGTAAAATGATAATATATTGTTAAGACTGGTGGAATTATTAGATCAATTTTACACACACAAGTTAAAGATATTTCTGTCTTTGTGATAGTTCTCACCTCATATCTCAATTTGGAAAGGTAAATTAAGGATTTATAAAATTTGTACTGGGCAACAAGTATTAAAATTATTATTTTAATAGCACTGAAATATATTCAATCTCTCAACACAATTTAACTTCAGATTATGTTAGCTATCAACAGAAACAATATGCAACTTCAGTTCTTTCAATAAATATCTCCTAATTTCACATCTGAATGCAATTACATAATTCTCTAGGAAAGATTGTTTTGTTCAGTTGCTCTGCTACTTCATAAGTATTGTTAATTTTGATTAAGGATCATTAGAAGAAAGTTTGGCTTCTCTTTGAAGCACATTATGCATAGAACACTTAACCCTGTGTTTCCCGTTTTTGTCCTACTACAGTTGCAAAATGCCAGAATACAGCATACAAAGACTAGAAGTACGAATGAATACTTCCAGGCCATTTAACCTGGAACACACGATGAACTCAAAATAGGTCTTTAATAAACAGCCACGTACGCTTTTGAGTTTTGTTGCACTGAAGAACATTGATTTTAGTTCTGGCTTTGTGAAAACTTGGCTGCAACTCTGTCATTCTGGAGAGCTGACTTTTCTGATGTACCATTGGCTGAGTAGCTAGTGGTTACTGACACTCTTTAATATTATTTTAATTAAACTTTCTCATTCAGATTCCACATTTATCTGCTTCTCTGCTTTTGTATCAGGAAGGCTGCTGTGGCAGTTTTTGCCCTTCTTTCATCGACTGTCTCATCTCATCATCTATATTTGTCTAATTGATATTACTCTGACAGCAGTGTGTGGTCTTCATGCCTAGCTGTGTGTGCACACAGATGGTTAGACAGCTTTGTTACACAAGTGCTTATCTCAGTGTTGAAGGTAGGTAGACCAGTAACCAGTTAGTTCTTGTCTGCTCTAACCTTGGAATTCCAGAGAAACTCACTTATGATTTTAACTGTAAAATTAGGAGTGAGAATCCAGTGAGGTTTTGTACAAATGAAGTCCAAGGCCATGTATTTTGTTATATATTTGCCAGATGAGAGTTTTTTTAAACTTGTTTTCCATCCCTTGGCAATACTCCTAAACAAGTTAAGATAACTTGAGTTTACTGAATTCTATTTAATCTACATGCTAGTGTCCTGTGCATCAATTCCATTTTAATTTTTTTCCATTGCATTCAAGATACTTGGACTTTGTTAGATAAAAAAA
>NDGN011377260.1:0-13367 GCA_002564285.1 Tympanoctomys barrerae
GAGGGGAGGAGGAGAGGAGTGGGGAAGACAGAGAGAAATTTGCATATGCATATGTGTGTTGGGGAAGACAGTGTTACTATGATCATATTTTAATGTTTAACTGAGCCTTAGAAAAACAACTAAAAAAATAATGAAAAACAAAAGCAAAGAGAAACATACAAACAAAATTCTACTTTCATTCAATTGCTTGCTGAAATTCAGATTTTTTTTGGGGGGGGGCTGCAAAAATTTTGAATAAAATAGGAAAACGCACATTCTCCCCCCAATAGATGTGTTAGTATTATAGCCTCCATTTTAATAAGGACTTTGGTCATTTCCTGAGTGCTGACTTTTGTTGTCTTAGAAAAATAGACACCCACTCTATCCTCAGGATTTTAATTTGTCATGACATACGGGAGATGACAGGCAAAAAGTAAATGTACCATAAAGACACAGAAAAATAAAGGAGTTAGTTATAAAGGAGTTTTGGTGGGAAAGTTCAGTTAAAGATGATAATGGTGGGCTGGAAAATGTTTTGCATAATATTCACTGAGGAATTTTTGTTGGCATAAACTTAATTTCCTAAATTTGAACAAAGGAACATAGCATAACCTTCAAGCTATTCAGAGAGAGGAGAGGCCAGCCTGTAGACAGCCAGATGTGGCGAGGAGGAGCGCCCTGGGGAAAGGGATGGCTCCGTGACATCACGGCAGGACATGCAGGGAAAGGGATGGCTCTGTGACGTCACGGCGGGACATGCAGGGAAAGGGATGGCTCTGTGACCTCAAGACAATGTTTCAGAAAACCGAGGATGGGGGTTTGGGGGGTTGGATTTTTCTACATATCTCTGAATTTACTTCACAGAAGAATTTTTGAGTTAGCTAATTATTTACATTACTTTGGGAAATACCTTACTTTTAAAAACACTTTATAGTTTGAAAAGTCAACGATCTAATACAATGTACATCATGGTTATTTTAGATGTCAAACACTATAGCATTCAATTATTGTTTAAGGTTTACTTGAGAGAGAGATTGAGGACATGTTGGTTCAAGTGTATACAATTTCAGCTAGACAGGAAGAGTATGTGCTAGAGATCTAGTCTCCAATATGCGGCCCATAGTTTAATAACAAAGTAGCTCATACTTGAATATGACTTAGGGAGTAGATTGTAAGTGTTTTCACCGCTTATAAATAGTAAGTAATACATAAACTAATTAGCCCCCTCTAGACATTCTACAATATGTACTCAAAACATCACATTGTACTCCATAAGTATATCCAGTGTTTGCCAATCTAAAAAGGGGTGTTACTTGCTGACAATGGAAGCCTGAAATATTCCACTTCTGTATCACTGCATTTCTGCTTCATCTTTAAGTCCTCTTTGGAAGGAGAAAGGATCTAAAATGAGGAGAATTTACACATCATTTCTTTATGCCTGAGCAATGAAAACGTAGCTTCTAAATTTCTTTAAATAATTTTCATTTTAATGGACTGGTGCGCAGAAAGAAAAATATGCAATATTTTAGTTTTACCAGCTCACCCTGTTTCAACATTTCTTTAAGCAATGGTGGCAGTTAATCTTAAGTATGGGCTTGGCTGGGTTAAGAGACTCCCGTTGTCTGGGACATGGGTGACACATGCGTCAGCTGAATGAGCGATATGGAAAAGAGGCCCCGGGGAAGAGGCGGGTGGGTGGGCTGCCAGCGGAGGACAGAGCCCTCTTGGATTCTCCCTCTGCACCCTGCTTCCCAGCTGCTGCGAAGCAGGACGCTTTGCTCCTTCCCACCTTTCTGCATAATGTTCTTCCACTTCACCTCTGACCCACAGCGTTGGGACCAGCTGACTATGGTCTATAGGCCAAATAAGCTGTTTCTTTGTGCATGCCACGCATTTTGTCCTAGCAACTGGGAAGCTGGCCATTACGGATATTCTGTCTCCTTAGGTAAATCTCCAAATTTGAGAACCTGTGGCTGCTCCTCCTTGGTATGGGCATGGGTTTAGGGAAGAGGCCTCCGTGCCCTCTTGGAAGGGTGGAAGGACGATCTGCTTATTATCTGCTTATTCCCCCAGCCCCATCCCTCTGCCTCTGCCAGCCTTCTCTGTGTCCACAAGGCTGACTTGTGCAATCTCCCAGACTTCCTTGCTGGGAGGCTTCTGTTGGTGTGGTTACTGGTAGGCATCATTTAGAGATTGGCTTCTGGAGGATGAGAGCTGGGACATTTCTCCCCTGGTCCCTTGTACACTGGCACCATATTTCTGGCCTTGCTGTATATCTTCATGATGACCCAACTCTCTTCCAGCTCTCATTGGGTTCTGCTTTGTCCTCCACTGGTCCCTTTAGTCCCAGGGGCAGGAAAAGCTTCCTGGAGCTGCTGGCGACTGGGTGCTCACTACACATTGTTTGCTGTGTCAAATCTGAGGATGCCTGGGAAAAAAATCTCGTCATCAGGAGCCTTCACCTGAGCCATCTCTGCCAACTTCCAGAGCATGGCTGTCACCAGCGTGCCCTTGCCCTGGCCTTGCTCTTCTGGGTGACGGTCTTTGTTCCTTGGCTCTGCCTGCTCCCTTGCATTTGTGACAAAACTTCCTCAACTTAAAGATTGTTCATCCTACTCAGGGCCCAGTGGTTCTCTCTGGTAACAAAGGCCATTTTGGCTCTGGGTGGCACTTGAGACTCCCTGGGCTTCTCCATTCTTTTTACTCTGAGCACCCCTGCACCCACAGAACTCACTGACCTCTATCTTTAGACTTCTCTCCTGTTTCATGCATCTCCTTTTTAGGGCTTCTGCTTCGGGTGGGGGGGTTGCAATTTACATGTATGCCTTCTTCTGCCTTCCCATAATTCTACTGGACAAAGAGAGTGGGATCCCCCTCACATCTACCATTTGTGGTACTCTCCCTGACGTTATATTCCTCTTTTCTTTTTCATAGTAGCTACTCTTCTCCCCTTTTCCTGGAGATGAAAGGTCAGAGTTACTGCTAGCAAATTATGGGAAAGAGGAGAAACACCTCAATTTAGTATTTTCAAAATATTAGGTTACCCGGATTAGACAGTAGAGAAAGAAATTCAATCAATGGACAAGAAGGAAAGATGCTAGCACTGAAATACTAGCAAAGACAAGCTGACATTTCTGCTTCAGTGCAATGCGTGTGTTCTTGCAAGGTCTGTTCTGAAAAACTGCAAGACAGACACTAAAAATGATGGGGCATGGGGGAAACACAGGGGTGGGGCAGATTTCACCAAACTCATAGAATTTATAACTATAGCATTAGCAATAAAAACTAGCAATCTCAATAAAAAAACACTAGCACAGCTAAATGTCCCCAGTGATGTTACATCAGTCAGTGGATTCTCTGTGTCTTTAAACCTTGGGCTGCTGCTGTTTCTCTTGAAATAATTCATTAAAATTAATAACTTAATCTAATATGTAGTTTCTTTATTTAAAATTCAACGCAGATAGAAATTTTTCTTGTTTTTCATCTGTACTCTCAACTTTCCCATTGTTTGTTTAAAGTATTTTATTAGTGCCTACTAGTTTTATAAAATATTGAGATTCAATGTGATGTTTGCATACATGCCTATAACCTATTTTAATCATATTCTCCCTAAAAATTCCCCTTATTCCCATTTTCCCCCTAATCTACTTTCTTGGGGGGAAGGGTCTACAGGGTGTTCATGGTCTCACTACTAGATCGGACTCATAGTGATCCACCGGCTTGCAGCCTCCCAAGAGCTGGGATTAGAGGCGCACACCATCATGCCCAGTCTCAATTGCCATCTCAGTGCACCCCAGGGGAGGGGCTGGCACTGCAGGCCCCAGGGATCAACCCCCCTCCCCAGCCCTTGTGCCTGCTTGCAGGCACTTTAATCTGCTGGGATATTTGGCCGGCCCTTCCCCCCTAATCTTAATTTTTCCTCTTTTCCAGAATGTCGTACAGTTGGAATCATACAAAGTGTGGTCTTTTCAGAGTGGCATCTTTCACTTACCAGGGTTCATCTAAGGTTTCCCATATGTTTTTTCTTTGTTAGTTTATTTCTTTCATTTCATTGCTGAGTGACATCTATTGAATGGATGTGCCACAGTTTGTTTATCCACTCCTCTGTCTGGGTTGATACCTTCCAGTTATGGTTTCACAGTTGTGAATAAACCTGCACGAATATTCACTTACAGATTGTTCAGTGCAGCAAAACCCAGGGGAATACAGAAAGTTCATGTTCAGCTTTATTCGTATGACTTTCAAATACTGATAGACATGCATTGTGAGAAAGTCTGAACTTGATTACATTAAAAATACAGAACCTTGGGGAAGTTGGATTGAAGTGACACACTTTCAGCACTTTGCTGCATCATGCTGTAAGTAAGACTTCAGGTACTCTTGTGCAACTAGGGAAATAATAAGGTGGAGTGGGCAGCTTCCCTGCCCTCTCCGGTCTCCTCTCACAGGGAAGCGTTCCTCACACCCCAGATCTTGCTCTAATTATCTTTAGAAGGGTTAGGAACCTTTCTCTTATTTCTTAGTGGGATTCTTCTGGCCTTTCATCTTGTCTGATTTGACTGGATGAAGACAGAGTGACAGTCCCTTGCTCCTTTTCTGTGTGAAAGCCTTCTGTGTTTAATTTTCCAAAGTCATAATTTCCTTTGTCTCACACCTTGTCCCAGATGTCATTATCTCAACACCTCCTATTTTTATGCTTTAAGTTTTCATTTGTCACTTTGGCCATCTATACAGACTTGAATTACTTGCCCCTGTGAGACATCCGGAGCCGAAACCCAAGACTTTGCTTCTCAGATAGGAGTTGGCACTGCTCTCCAGAGACAAACAGATCCCTGTGTTCACCAGAGCAGGCTCATCTGAACAGTGGTGAGAACATCTGTAGCACCTGGAAGAGCATAGGCCCTCCACAGATGTGTTAAGTCATTCTTACCAATTATTATTATTATTAATGACCACTACTTAGGGAGCATTTTCCCTGTGAGGAGCTCTGTGTTAGGCATTTGAAACACAATTTGTTTTCTTTTTTCTCATCCTACAATCATCCTGTAAGATGATCCTCAATGGTTCTTGCCTTCCAATCTCTTGTTTTTTTTTTTTCTTTTACTTTAAAATGGTGCAAAAATAACACATATGCAATAGAAATTATACTTAGAATTTTGAATGTTGGCATATAGTATGACACTGTCTTAATGCTGGGTCACAACTCCAGTTGGTCCTGTGGTTAAAGGAGGAAACACTACTACTCTGCCCTATGCCCCATTGCTAATCTAGGATATCTGGCAGATTAGGTAGAGGCAATGCAGTTTCAACTTATAGCACTGTACTCTGTGAATTTATTGGGACACAATCTCCTTGAAAGGTGAAGAATATCTGTCTCTTATTTTGGAAGAAGAAAACTGACTGCAGAGTATAAATCCCACACTATTGTAGTTTAGATCTAAGGTGTTCCCCAAACGTCATGTGTTGGGGTGGGCTGGTCAGAAAGGGTGGCCCCTGGGGCTGTGTCTTGGAAGGGCGTGCCCTCCCCAGTACCTCCTCCCCTCTGTGCTTCCTGGTGGACACACGCGATCAGCTCTCTCAAACCAAGTCCTTCCTCCATGGCTTTTCTGCCTTAGCCCAGCCAACCACTGCCCTCTAAAAGGTCTGAGTAAAAATAAACCTGTTATGCCTTAGGCTGTGTGTGTGGTTATTCTTTCTTTATTCTTTTTTATTTTGTAAAGAATACAAAATGGTAAAAAAAAAAACATTAGAAACAATACAAAATTTCATGAAACAAAGTAATATGAATTTGACAATGGTTGGCATTATATTATCTTCAAATTAGTTGTTTGAGTTACCAGATATAAACCTGCAAAATTGGTTTAAAAAAAGAGTTATAAGAAATTATAAAAAAGAAAAACAAAAATAAAAATTTAAGCATTGACTTCTCCTTTCAATAAACCAGCAGAAATCAGCAGTATAGTTATTGAAACTGTCTTGCATATATATGTAAAGATATCTTCTTTCTTTTGCTCTTTTCCTCCTCCCAGTTTTTCCTTCCCGTTGAACATTCTTCCCCTTTCATAGTGGCTATTGTATGGAAACCTTTCAGATTTCCTTTACTTGTACAGGTTTTCACACTAGCGAGGTAATATGCTGTTTGCACATACAAGTCTCATTCGTTTCACCTAACAGTCTCTAGTTACATCCATTTATCTATATATTTTATTTATTTATCTATTTTTATGTATTTAGTACAGGGGCTACAGGGTCTCACTATATAGATTAGACTCATAGTGATCCTCCTGTTTTCAGCCTCCCAAGCTCTGGGATTATAGATGCACACCACTATGCCCAGTCTCAATTGCCATCTCAGCATACTCCGGGGACGGGGCTGGCTTGGCACACTGGGGATTGGACCTTGGTGCCTGCACCTGCCTAAGCAAGTGCTTTAGTCTGCCGGGCTATATGGCCAGCTTCATTTGCCTATAAAAGGTTTGAATTTATCTTTTTTTAAAATAGTTGAGTAGTACTCCATTGTGTAAAAATACCACATCTTCTTTATCCATTCCTCAGTTGATGGGCATTTGGGTTGTTTCCAAGATTTAGCTATGACAAATTGCACTGCTGTTGACATGGACGCACATATATTGCTGTGGCATGATGATTCAGTGGGCGTGGTTATTCTGTCCCAGAGATAGGAACGTGATCAATACACACCCACAGCTAGAAATGGCAGGGTTGGAGCCTGTTCTTGGGCCTGCCTTGCTCTAATGACCTTGCCCCTTCCTCTGCCAACCTTGTCTGAGCAGCTCTGTGCCAGCCTGGTGTGGGCCTGGATGGCCCTGTTCTGTCTGGTACTGTCTGGTCCATGGGGTGAGCCCAGGTTGGAGGACAGAAACGCAGAGCCAAAGCATAACATGGGCCAGAGGTGCAGGTCACTAGAGCTGCCTTCTTCTAGGGCCAGAATCTGGACTCAAAACTGGAAAACATTGGCAGCTAGTTGCAGGCCTCTTGCTTCCTTCAGTTTCCTTAGTTCTAGGACAGTCTCACGGGAGCCTCGTCACTGGGCTCCGTTTCCCAGAGCACGGCTGTGGCAGGTCCACCCTTTGTGCATAAAGGAGGGCAGTGCTGTACGCATGAGGCATCTGCATAATGCTTTATCTGATGTAAAAGGGTGTGTATCAACACAAGAGTGCTGCCCAGGGAATATAGAATGTGAGCATTGATTTCCTTATTCTACTTTTCTGTATTTTCACAAAGAAAAAATGTCTGTCTTGAGATATTTGAGAAGCAGCAAGCTGAGATGAAATAATATACACTTGGGAGTCAAGCCAACTCAGCTGAAGTCTGAGCTCTGTGGTCATAGAACAACTGCCTAGCTTCTAGGAACATTACATTCCTCCGCCTTGAGAAGAAGAGGAGCAACCCATCTCGTAGGGCTTGCTGCAGGTTGAGAGTACAGGTGTGTAAACCACTGAGGTCACACCCAGGCGCACAGTGCTCACAGCAGCCTGCATTCACAGATTCTTACCACCAGCTTCTGCACCTGGACAGCTGTCACAAGAGTCCCTGGGGGGTGGGGGCTCTCAGCCTCCCCTCTCAGGCTCCCCTCTAAGGCTTGGAGACTGTGGACCAGAGAGGGCTCATGCTAAGCCTTGTCTAGGGCTACAGAGCCGGAGGAGGAGGAGAAGGGGAGGAAGAGGGGGAGGGGAAGGAGGAGAGGGGGAGGAGGAAGAAGAAGAGGAGGGGGAGAGGTGGGTGGGAGGAGGAGGAGGAAGAGGAGGGGGAGGAGGGGTGGGCTGGAGGAAGAAGAGGAGGAGGAGTGGGAACCGGAACTTGAGGGATTTGGCTCTGGAAGTTTGTTCCCTGCTACAGAGCAGCAGTGCTCACAGTAACACAGTTCCCCTCTCAGCCAGGGACACCAGGCAAATGTGGGTGCTCCTCTACCCCTTTCCTCACAGCAAAGTTATCCATTTCTCTGGGTTGTTTTTTTGGCATAGTTGGTGACTAAAAGCCCTGGAAATGCGAGATCTTTTTTCAGGTATTGACATGGGTGTGACGCATGTGATGAAGAAGAGTTGGAAAGCAACTGTGCTTTTCCTCCATCTGTTTTTAACTATTTCCTTCATGTCCTTTTGCCATAAACCTCCAATCTAAACAGAAAGACATATGCCTGAACACAGAGCTCTCCTTGTTATTCACCCTGGAATCATATTGTTTCGTAAAAACATTGTGTTACTTGGCAAGAAATAGCAAACCATTTACTAATAATGGGATAAAAACCCTTCTTTTAATATGTTCAGAGTTTCAAAGTACCCATTTCTAGCCTGACTGACTCAGTGTGTTGGGATTTAATGTAAGAAATATTAAAGATATATTTTCAACAATCTTGCAGTTATTGTCAGAAATTTCAATTTTTTTCTCTTTGCTTCAACACAGAGAAATGTCAAAACCAGAATAATTTCCATCAGTTTCAAAAGGCAGCGGGTGTCATACACTGTGTAACATTTGACAGGAAAGAGAACCCATCCTTCCTGCATAGTGAGCTGAGAGAAATGTGCTCTAGGTAGCATACAATGTCTCAACCCTTATTAATCTAGAAGTTAATTTGATTCTGAACCCATTCTTGAGTGAAAAAGCCTGCAGATTGAATATTAACTCAGTCATGATTATTATAGCCGTTCTTGATGGCTGCGTTCTCTTAGTTGTCTGTTTTAGCAGTATGCTAATGACAGGAAGAAAACATACATATAAAATATTGTGAGCATCAGGACCTGGTAGGAAAGAGTGAGTTCGGCTTCTGACCATGAAATCTCATTCTGTGGTTGCCTTCTTAATGGCATCTCTTGAGGTCAGTGGCTTTGAATTCCCCCAATTGTATGGGGTCACTCTGGCAGCACTGACCAAGTAGAAAATATTCAGCTGGAGAACACAATAGCAGGAGTCACCCTCCAAGTGTCCTGCCTTCCATATTATGCAATTGATGCCCTGGCTTCCCACTAAGATGTCACTGTTTGACCAGTCTGCTTTAAAACAGCTTAATTAGCTGAAAGGAAAGCTATGTCTGAGCTTGTTTGTGAGAAAACACAAAAAGCTCTCTCCTTTCACAAAGCTCATGCTTGGTCTTGTAGGAAATTTTTAGTTTTGAAACAAAACAACATTCCTTTCATACACATTCAAGTCCCTGACAACAAATTTTCCCAGATTGGGAAATAAGTGTCCTGGAGTCACGTCCCCATGGGCACTTGGGTTCATGTACCAAGGACTTGTGTTTGGGTGGGGCCCTGGGCATCAGCCCCTGCTGCACCGCTAGTGGGGATTTTCCTCAGAGAATAGGAGTTTATTTCCTTTACCCAGGGAGATCAGAAACTGCTAACACTGCAGAAAGGCTATGCAGACCTTCAAGTGAAAGCCTACTGACCTGTGCAGGTGCAAAGTTGATGTCAAACAGAACGTAAAACAGAAAATAACCTTGCTTCACTTGGTTCATTTGCTTCTGGTTTAATTTTATTTAAAAAATCACTTAGAAAAACAGATTCCAAAACATGGCAAAAACAAAACAAAACAAAACAAAAATAAAACAAAAAACCCCTCTGTCATAACGCTTCCAAGAGTTCCTGACTCGTGAGATGTCTCAGCAGGTGCTCCGGGCCACTTTCTGGGGACTCGGAGCCAGCCGCGAACAAGGGAGGGTTTATTTGGAGCCCAGTTTAGATGTTTTAACACAAAAGCAAATTCACTGTGCAAGAGCAAACTCTTATTCTCCTCCTCCTTCTCCTCCTCTTTCCCTCCACGCCTCCTCCTCTGCCTCTTCTTTTCCTCTTCTCCCTCCACCTTCTTTTCCCTCCTCCCCTCCCTCCTCTTTCAATTTCTCCTCTTTCCTCCTGATCCTCCTCCTCCTTCACTGTCTTTCAGTGCGTTTCCATCTGACAGGCTCAAGAAGCCTGTGGTTTTCTTTGTTAAGGTAAAGTAACACAGAATTATTTTCCTTTTGATAGGGCCTGTGAAAACACCTTTAAAAATCATGAGCCCATGCAAAGCCTTTCCATAGGTAAGCCAGTGAATGATCGGAAAGACTAATCATCTACTCCTTTATTATAGCATTGAAGAATGCAAGGTAGATTTATTTTTTTTATAAAATACTAAAAAACAAAGCTCACCATTACCCAAACAATACCTGACTATAAAACTCAGATCTTTCCAGTAGTTAGCCAATACCGTTTGGCAACTCATCCAGTGCCTTTCTTGTGTCTTGACAGTGATTACCAATATACACACCAGTGCCCGGTCAACTGTAGTTTATTTGCCCAACTTCTAGGTCATAATCAGTGCCAAATTCCAAAGTACACTGGATTTCTTATTGCTCTGAGGGCTGTAACTCTGTATACTGCTTAATGGCAGTGTGTGCGTGTGCATATACGTGTGTGTGTGTGTGTGTGTGATTTGCCAACCAACTTAAAAATCTAAACTGTGATTTGCAAAACTCCTACATATGTCGATGCTCTTTCTAAAGTAATGCTGGATTTTAAAGTACAATATCTCCCTTTTTTTTTAATGAAGAGAAGTATGACTAAATTAGGGAGAAAAAAGTCTGTAATTAGCAATATAAATCTTCCGCTGATTTCAGGAGGTCACCAGATGAACCAACGCAGACTTCACACACATCTGCTCGGTTGGCAACCACTGCTCTGGGCAAGCCTGCTCATTGGCTCCTGCTAATCTTATGCGAGGCTCCTGGAAGCCATTTGTGCCTCCCTGGGCTGAGGCTGGGCACAGCCAGGAGATGCTGAGACACCAGCCAAGCTCCGTGCCACCTTCTACGGGCCACTCTACCCGGTGGCTCAGGGGGCCTACGGGGTGGCTGCGCAGGGGCAACCAGGAGTTGGTTTGGCCAGGCCGGAAGAGCAGGGCTCCCCCCCCCCCCCAGGGCTGGCAGGAAAGTTGCTGTCAGGGCTGCCCGGCATTGCCAGTGGAGACATTGGTGCCACAAGGTGGCGTCGCTGGTGCCAGTGCTAGCAGAAGGTGCCCAGCTGATCTCAGAAAGTGATGGGCACTGCGGGCAGAGTGAGGTGAAGACAGGAAGACCATCCGTGGTGAAGTTGTTTCTTCAGATACATTAGACAACGGTGAGGAAGATGGGAAAGTCATATTGCTTGAGCTCACTGGGCAGGAAGCCAAAGGCCAAGGGCCTTGGACGGGGGAGGCTCTGAATTAATAATAGACACTATCGACACACACAGCAGTCTGTGCGCTGTCTTATACGTGAACGCAACTGAAAACTTTTTATGGCTAATTCTGTGATACATTTCCAGGATTCCAGGCTGAGCTTTGACCCTATATCTGCAAGTTCTGAACTGGGAACTGGAAAAATAGCAACCCTACCTGTTATAAAGTGCCCCAATTATCATCCATATATTTTGTAACCCGAGAGATCAAACCCCAGAATCTTTTGCATCACTGCAGACTTAGGAGGGAGCCTGTAATTCAAGTACAATAGTCTGCATCTCTAGTACTGCTTTCTCCTATTCTACATCTGATCAACTTCCTTTCTGGTAACTGCTGCCACCTTCACCCTGACTGTGAAACTTCTGTTAGATAAATAAGCTCAGCAGCCTGACTGAGTTAGGCAGAATCGGAATGTAAGCAGATTCATTTAGGAAACAATTCTTGATATTTATAAAGTACCCCAAAAGGAATAAAGCCTTTTACTGAAGGTTATTTTCATTTTGGTGAGTGAGCTTTTATGTTTGTAGTTTTATACCCAAGATGCACTTGGCTATTTCAGGAAGCTGCTGGCTCTCACGGAGGTTGACCACTTCGCCCCTCGCCCAGCTGGGCAGGCAGAGCAGGCTGGGGTCACGCTTGGGAGCACACTGCGCGGGGAGGGGGAGGGGCCCGGGGTTGGGAAAGTGCGGAGCCCTTGGCAGTAGAGGCCCCAGAGCAGGCTGATCCCTGGCTGGGCGGCCACTGAGGGAAGCCTTTGTGCCTTGACACCATTCAAGAAGCAGAGAAAAGAAGGAGGATAAAAAAGATCTACTATTTTTCAAAACAGCGCTGAGATGCTCTCTTACCCCCATCCAAATGGCGATCATCAGGGACTTACAACACCATAAGTGCTGGCCAGCTTGTGGGAGGAAACGAACTCCTCTCCACTGTTGGGAATGTACACTAGTACAGCCACCATGGAAATCAGCATGCAGACTCCACAAAGAATTAAAAACAGAAATTCCACTTGGCTCAGCTACTTCTCTCCTGAGTATCTTTTGTAAAACATGTATTTAGTACAGGGTCTCACTACGTAGATTGGATTTGTAGTGATCCTCCTGTGTTCAGCCTCCCAAGCGCTGGGCTTACAGGCGCGCGCCACCATGCCCAGTCTTAATCGGCATCTCAGCATGCCCTGGGGGTGGGGCCGGCATGGCCACAGCTGCGATCGAACCTGGGTCCGAGTCTGCCTAAGCAGGTGCCTTAATTCGCTGAGTCATCTGGCCGGCCCCTGTATCTTCATGAAAGAGTTAAAGACATCATATTATAGTGCCACACGCGTCCTCATGCGTAGAGAAGCATAATTCACAACAGCGAAGTCACAAGAATGATCTCTCTGTCCATCAGCATGTGCATAAGTGAAATGCCACACACGTACACAATAGAGCACTACTCAGCCATAAAGAAGGAAAGATTTGCAAGAAAATGAATGGACCTTATGCCCATCATGCTAAATGAAATAAATCAAAGGAGGATAAATATCACGTGGGTTTTCTTATATGAGAAACCCAAAGTGTAAATAATTTCAAGAACAAAATAGAAGAGAGATGGTAGGGAGACAAGGAGGTAGACTTTGTGGGCTGGGAAGGGAGCTGGAGAAGGAAGAAAGGGGAAGGCAGGCAGAAGGGCAAGTCCAAAAGAGCAAGATGAAATACGGCTGTGCACCAGCTCCCCAAGCCGAATGGCACGATGGTGCACCGCAAGCTTAGACCAGTAGCTTTTAAAAAGCTATTATTTTGGGGAGTTCACCTGATATTTACTATTTTATATAGCATTGCTCCCATCTACTCTTATTTTGATCTTTCCAAAACCATAGAGTTGGGCAAGACACTAGGACTGTAGCGTCCTTTCAGAGTTCACACTTTCATACTTACCTGGCAGGGGAGATACCATGATCACAGAGTTCACACTTTCAGAGCTTTCTGGATTAGGCAGGACTCCAATTTCTAGGCCTGGTTCTTTACAATATAGTATAATTATGCCACAGTATGTGCAGTCTTGGGGCCTTATGTACTAACAAAACGTTCTTTTGAACCATTCATTTACTTTCTGGGAGACTATCTTTTCAGATAACAAAGTAAAACATTTCTTTTTTCTTTTTTCTTTTTATGTTTTCTTTTTCTTTTTCTTTTTCTTTTTTT
>NDGN011377284.1:0-10829 GCA_002564285.1 Tympanoctomys barrerae
TGTCCCACTAATCAGTTTTGAAACTGTCTCATTGCTATTTGTTTCTCAATAAAATTATTTTTTAAAGAAAGAAAAAGAAAATGCCAGAATGGTAAATTTCTTTTTCTCCTTTCTCTTATTTTTCTCTTTCACATTTTTCTTTCCTCCTTAACCCCTGAAAGCAATGGGCTTTCTTTCAGAGAGTAACAAAAGTACAGTGAAAGAAAACAGTGTTGAATGAATTTAAGAAGCTTTTCCAGAAAGGCGTTTGTCATTCCTCATTCCTGTAAGTTCTGGTAGAATGTCTGTTATGAACTGAATGTGTCAACTCAGAATTCTTACATTGCAACTCTGTCCTCCAGTGTGGCGGTCTTTAAAGCAAAGAAGTAACTGAACATAATAAAGGTCATACGGGCAGTACCTCATCTACCTGATCTAATGTCCTTAAAGAAGAGAGAAAGCAGTGTTTACTCTGTCTCTCTCCCCCATTTCCTCCTTTCTCCCTTATTCCTTCCACCCCTCTCCCGGGGATGTGCCCATAGAATTCCATCTGTAGGTACAGCAGGAAAGAAGCTGTGTACAAGCACAGAGCCCTCATCAGAAATCAAATAAGCTTGAACCCTGATATTAAACTTCTAGTCCCCAAAACTGTGGAAAAAACCAACTTCTATTGCTGCATCTTATGGCAGCACAAGCAGACTAACACATCGCCTATGAGTGCCTCCCTGAACCCATCAAGCCACACTTAGTTCAGGGTAACTTCTTTTGTTGCCTTACTGCTTGTAAAAGAGAAATGATGCCTTTTCTAAATCTTCTCTTTCTATGAAGACATTGGGATTCACTGATTCTAATCACTCACAGAAACAATCAGAGTTCCACATTGCACAAAGAAAGCCATCCCTTCTCATTTCTGTTGACTGCATTCACTTGATGCTGACAGACCTGATCAATGGTAGTTTCACTTCCGCTCTCAGGCAGCCATCAGGAGGTTTGCTGGTTAGCAGGAAACCCCTCACCTGGGACCTGTCAGGGCTCTTCTCAATTCAAACCCTCCTCACAATGAAAATTAAGTAAGTTTTAAAGAATCTTTCTTATTTAACATTCAAGTTTCCCTCAAAGCCAGCAATGACTATTTTTCTTCTCTAAAACATAGTCATTAATTGTGTTGGGATGACAAGCCTCCTGTACCTGTGAAGTGCATAGGAAAGATTAGTCAAAAAATATGGGATGCATTAGCACAGATTCAAAAGAAACTGTGCTAAGAAAGATCCCAAGGTCCTAACAGGTACACAGAGCTTTGTAGGTGACAGGTGGGTCTGAACTGGAGGTCTGAGGTCTGAGGTCCTACAGTGCAAAAGCCCCACAGGACAGGAAAAGTCCTGATGGTAGGGAGGAAGGCCTGGCATCCTTCAAGAAGTCAGGGGACAGGGAGGCTAATCTGGTTATCAAACATGGAACTGGAAACAATCTTCCTGCTGAGCAGGGAAGCACTGATAAAATACCTATCTACCTGATTATGAGTTTTAAATGTAAGGTAATAAATTTTCTTCTTGTTTAAATCAGTGGTTCCTGACTTTCACTCCATCTCAGAATGCCTAGGACGATTTAAACAATACTGACCCCCAGGTTATTCTAATGTGAAGTTGGGGTCAGAAGCAGCCCCTCCGAGTCAGGCTTTCTGCTGGTTGCATCAAGAGCACTTTGATGGACGTGAGCATCTCCGCTGTGGTTTTCAAGGCAAGAATTTGCTTCACAGTCTGCCCACTGGATCTGCCTGGGATTGTAGTCTGGACACTTTGAGTGATCTATGGTTACTTCTGTTTCTCTAGTGTTTATGGCAACACCCACCCAAGGTCAGCTCCAGTTGATTTCAGATATTTGTCACACACTAAGGAGCAAAGATTTGGATGAGCCTGATTGATTTTACAAAAGGGTTCATTTCATGTTTTTCAAAAAGTACTTCATAAACCATTACCTTAAATACAAGAGCTACAATCTCTTCCAGTAAATGTTGAGTCCAGTTATAACTATTGACCAAATACAAAGTTTAACATCTTGAGGTTTCAGTTGGTGAAAGGAAAATTGTCAGGAAAAGGCATCCTCGAACCCACACAAGACCACACTCAAGTTATTTGGTATGAAAGGAGAGGTTTATTGATGGCAGCTAGTGTGTGCTGGACAGCGCAACAATAGCTGGGGAGGCAGAGACTTGGGAGTCATAAAGTGTCCTTCACTAGGCCAGGGTGTTCTGGGCAGGTGGGAATGGAGAAAGGGAAGTCAGGAAGTGTCCCTGGCTGGGCCAGGGCGTTCTGGACACAAATATAGAGACCATAAAGCAAGCTGAAACAAAGCTATACATGTAAGCAGCTGGATGCTGACAGTCAAGGTTAAATCTTTGTAGCACAGTTGTGTTTGGTGCATCCTGGAACATTGGAGGAGGTGATGGGGGAGGGGGTCACGGCTGGTTGCTGTGACAGTAAGAAGTTACAGGTCGTTAAAACCTTTATGGACTGAGGTTTTAAGAGATTTCCAAAAGGCTTCAGAGGGTGTTTTGTTTTGTTTTGTTTTGTTTTGTTTCTAATGGAAGTATATTCTTAAAGTTGCTTTTAGAAATAAGCCTTTTTTAAAAAAGAAGCCTTTGAATAGCACCTTCTTAAAAGAGCAGTCAGGAAGCTCTCAGGTGTCAGCCATCATGTCAGTTCTCAAAGGGATCATAAAAAGCATCATACTCAATAGCTGGCAGGTGCTTCTGGGTAACAGTTGTATCTCAGGTATAAACCCAGAGAGCCCAGAGTAAGAATGACAAGTCAAGCTGGCACGTCACTCAATCCTCCCAGGCCTGAGGAACACACCAGTCACACCAGTCTTTCAGGCACTAACCCTTCCCAGTCTTGGCTATAACAATTGACACAAGCTGTGGGCTGCCAATAACACATAGCAAGCCAGATCCAAAAGAAGCAAGATCACCATGGGAACCCAGTCAGGCCCTCCATGCTACTGCTGGTTTTCATGCCCTTAAACATCAAGCAAGTTCATAATTGCAGTGGGTTATCTCAATACACCCTGCTGCTTCTAGTGCTTAACTTGGGAATGTAATGTTCACCAGCTTCTGCCAGTAGGCAAGAGGGAGAGCTTTATCAGAAAATGTAAAGATCCCTTTGTGATTGTTATGCTGCAGGACAAAGCTAGCCTCAAGTGCCTCACACAGCTCCTGGCAGGACATTATCTCCTGAAAGCTCTGGAAGTGAATGCCGTGCCACTTAGACTTCCATACGTGGCAGCCCCACACCACTCCTACACATACTTTTAAAAAATTTAAAGCTGGGCACACAAAAAGGCAATTGATAAGATATGGAATGAGCTGTGTTTTCCTCCCAGCATAGCCTGCTGACTTGGGCACTCCCCGCCCAGTCCTACCCACCATGTGCTGGCCGTGAATCCACGGACTTTCCTGTCACCCTACATCTACCTCTGTTTCCATCATCTGGTGTGTTGAATGTCCAGGAAAGTCAAGTTGTTCCTTTATACAGACTCCACACTTTACAATACTGGGCCTAATTTTTCAGAGCTAAAGATCCCAATATACCATTGCAGAAGCCAATGGTTGCCTCATTTTTAGATCATGAGGGAATCTCTTGTCATTTAGGAGAAATCATTAAAGTTGCCACATATTGTGATTCAGTTTCTAGAAAATTTTCATCACACTGTAGTGGATAGAAGATCCAGCCAGCATTTTAAAGAGAGCTGTGAGGTCACAGTTTGCCTCTGCAGTGAATACAACGTGGATTACAGAGTAGACATTTTCAGCATTTCATACTTATTGGAAAATGCCTACCTGAGACCAAAAGAAAAGAAAGCATCAACTCAGCAAGGTGGCATGACTGCTGTCCGTTCAAAGCATCTCATGCTGCCGAAGCAGGCAAGCTCCCAGGGTATGTTTCTGCTGCAGTGCTAGCTCACTAGTTCCAAGGAAAGAATCTTTCTTGAAGTTTAATAAAAAAAAAAATCTCTGGATGTGGTGATGCTGCCCTGTAATCCCAGCACTCCAGAGACTGAGACAAGAGGATCTCTGCAAGTCTGAGACCAACCTGGGGACTGCAAAAGTGAGCACAAGGCCAGCCTGAACTGCATAGCTAGACCCTATGTCAAAAATAAAATAAAATAATCTCAAAATTTAATTTGCAAAAATCTCCCTATTATCTCATCCCAGTTGTTATTTTCATTAAATAAAAAAAAAGCCATCCTTATAAAACTGAAGAAGTAAAAAAATTGGCAACATAACATTGCCTGTGTAGGAAAAGCTCCAATGAATTGCAAGAGACTGTGCCCGATGAGGCAAAGAGAGGAGAGACTAAAGCGTACCTGGTTGTAGGCTCTGCCAGTGTCTGGCTCCAATTTATTCTTGGTTGGTTTTGATAACAGTTGGAGTGTGTGTGACTCAGCAAGTTCTCCATAAGGTTTCTTCAGAGATGCTGTTAATGAGCCCTGAAGTATTTTTGAAGAGCATGGGTTTTATTATTTTTTTATTTAAAAACATATGTTTTAATCTGCATTTATTTGGTGCAGGGTCTTGCTATGCAGCTCAGACTCATAGTGCTCCTCCTGTTTCAGCCTCCCCAATGCTGGGACTACAGGCATGCCCCACCACGCCCAGTTTCAATGGTCATCTTGGCACTGGGCTGGCAGGGCATGCAGTAACAGGGATCAAACCCTGGTCCTTACATTTGCCTGGCAGGTGCTTAGACTGCTGAGCTATAATCCCAGCCCCAAAAGCATGGCTTTTAGAGTTGGGTTTGAAGCTCTGTAATTGGATCTACTACTAACTTATAATTTTGGGTGAGTAAATTAATTTATCTACACCTCAAGTTCTTCATCTGCAAATTGGCAAGAATTTTAGCATTGACCTCATAGAGTTGTGAGAGATACATCTAAGAGCAGATGTACTCTGCCTAACAGAGTTGGCTCTTAATTATCAATTGCTATTGCTCTTGTTTTCGTTATATTAAATCAATGGTCATGATACATGCCAATAGCCCGTAAGGTGAGGACCATTCTTGAGATACTTGGCCAGCAATAAGACTCAGAATCTAGTTCTTTCTGACAGACTAACCATCTAATGTTTTGCCCAGCATCTACTTGGCTGTGGGAAGCAGCCTGCACCAAGATCCCTTGGCCCTCCCATCGCAGTGGTAGACCCTTGAGTCTTCATGAGATTTCTTCAAAGCCTACTTTATCATGGAAATAAAAGACCAGGGGTCTTTCATGGCTGTGGCTCCCCAAAGTCTTGCTTCCTTAGAGTCCAGTAGGTTCTGAAACTACTGGAAACTTTGCTCCCTAATCTGTCATCAGGTGCCATTCAAACAATCTAGCAGGAAAAGATACCTCCCCTCCACTGGACTCCCCTGGGGTGGGTTCACATAATTTATGAGCCAAAAGAGCACCCCCTTCCTTCTGGACTTACTATGCTTAACAGCTAATTACATCTGTGTAGAGATTACGCTTTACATTGTCCAGCTTTATGGAAACAAACCCGGGCTTCCTCAGATTCCTTGAAACAGCTTCTTATCTTGGAGAGTGAGATGTTTATCAGTGCCATATGGTCCAGGGCCTGTGCAGTTTCTAAATGACCTCAGGAAAGCCTCCTGGGGCCTAATCAGTCTCCTGGCCAGAGGAGGGGCCTGAACAGGGTCCCAACCTGAAGTTGGGGGAAGGAGGTCACAGCCAAGGGGGGCAGATTCTTCCCTGCCTTCTGTCCTCCATAAACCTGTCAAAGGTAGAAGATCTGCACCAAGATAATAACACATGGAGCTCGGGTGTGCAAATCTCAGGGGATTGTGGGTTACCTTTAGCCAAAGTCATAGTGAGATGTTTGCCTTGCCAGGGATGCTGTGGAAGGATGATTCTGAGAGTGGCCCTGTTTTCCAAAGCTTTGTCTTCTGACTTTTTAACCCACACACTAAATAAGTCTGCCTCACACTGGAGGAAGCAAAGTCAATGTCACTACCCTCCTTTTTCCACAGAGGGATGCAATTTCCTTGCAAGGGAGCCAGCTTACATTTTCTCAAGAGCTGGGAGTTTCCCAGCCTTGGCAGGCGCCGAAAGTGCTCCTTCCCTTGGGGTAGAACAATTCTCTTATATACTATGTACTGAGGACCACTTGGAGGAGGGTGTGAAGGGTGCAAAGAGCAGAGAACGCCTCCCATAGGAAGAGCCCAGGAGCCCAGGGTCGCGGTGCAGCCTTGCAGCCTGTGACTCAGCAGCCCACTTCCCCGCCTCCCCAGTCAGGACTCCAGCTCTGTGGCCACTGTGTCTCAGCTTCTCTTCCTGTCTCCACTCTGCCTGACTCCTGAACAAAGCTGAATCCTGGAGTCCATGACAAAGACTGAAATTATATATATATATATATATATATATATATATATATATATGCATCATCAGCTATTTTGAAAAGAAAAATTAACTTCCCTGCCTTCAGAAAAACTCGATGAGCTCTCAGAAGTATACACTTATTCTCTGAGACTAAATCCTTAGTTATTAGTTCTTGCAAAATGAGAAGTAAGGAGGATGTATCATTTTTCATCAATTCATGACAGATGTAGTGTTTACTGAGTATTTGCTATGTCCCAGGCACTATACTAAGCACTTTGCATTTATCACTACATTTTATCCTTACAAAATTCCTAAATGAGTCTTCTCTCTGAAGAACTCAAAGGGCATTGGAAGGCCTCATGGTCAGTCACTGATTTTTTTACTCCTCTCCAACAACCTTGCAGCCTCACCACTTTCTCCAGGGAGTGGAGATTCTGAGTGGGACAAAGAAAAGGGCCTGTGACAAGGAATCAGATGACAGAGCCCTGCCTCTTTCATGGTTTCTGTCCACTGATCTGACCTCCCCTTTCACAAGACAAAAGAAATCCAGAGCACTTTTCATGGAAATCTCTTTGTATATTGAGAATTCTTGCATACCGATTGATTTCCTCCAATCTAGCTATTTTCAGTTCTCTGGCCATTTATCACACAAGACCCTGGTGACCAGCCTTCTCTAGCCACTTTTTCCTCTTCTTCAATATGGTGCAACCATTGAGTATCGAAGTCTGCCTTGGTTTGACTATTGCAGACATGGTAGAATAACTCCCTGCCTTATCTAGTTATGCAACTTAAGACTTTCCTCACTTTAGAAAACCCAACTTTGTCCTGAAAACCCAGTGAACAAAAGCCTCTGAAGATTTTCGCTTGCTGGTACTAAAAAGAGAACAAGTTAAAATGACAAAAGTTAACTTGTTGAGAACTCATCAGCTAAAAACCTGCACACTAAATGACTGGGTTTAGCATTGTATCCATAGATATTTATTTTCCACTTCTGTCAGGCACTATGCTAGGTGCTGGGACTACAATGGTGAGCAAAACAGGCAAAAATACCCAAGCATTATAGAACTGCTCCAGCCATTTTGAGTTCTACCCATGCTTTTTGGATGTCATTTTAGATTTTTCAATAAAAACCTTAAATTTTCATTTCTGGTCATCAATAAAGAAAAAAATCAACATTCATTCTGATAAGTGTTCATCCTTCCACAGAATTTTCATTCAGTGAAAAATACTGTCATATTACATTGAATTGGTAAATTTCCGTGAATCATTGAAAACAGTTATACTCATGGGACAGTTAGGCTTATGTCCCTCAGCTTTCAAAAACTTGAAACTCATAAAATTGTGTGATAGAGACAGTAAAACACAGCCTATGAAAATTTCACAGAAATCTTCAATAGAAATTAACATGAACTTAATCAAAAATTCTTGAGGGCTCCGGTTTATCAATAAGTTTAATTCAGTAAGTTAGGAAAATTCACCACTTGACAAACTGATTTTTACTAAATGATCACTGACTGATTAGTATTTGGCAAACTATTGCCAATCAATTTAAAACTATTCCTAAACCACAGTATCTCACCCAAAATTTATGCAGAAAATCATATTAACTTTTCTGATTTAGCTGTTGGATCCTGACTAGTGAGCTCAGTCTACATCTTGACTCCCACTCTCTTCAGTCTTCCTACATGTGTGTTCTCCATGCTTCAAGAGCTTTCAAGTAAATTTGTAAACCAGGCAGACCCATGAGAGCAGTCCTTTCTTCGGAGACCCCTATCCAGATTATGGATGGCAAATTCACTCACAATCCCTCAGAACTGTTACTCAAAAAGATTCAGATGTACCTAACTTCACTATCAGTAACATCACTATAAAAATATAATAACAGCTAATCTTCACTGAATACCATCTACCTATCAGGTAATAGTTACATTCTTGGCATGCATCTTCTTTAATCTTCATGCAGATGATATACAGGGAATTAAAAGCTCAAACAGGTTTAAGCAACTTGTCCAACACAGCCAATAATACTTTGTTTTCTTTGAAAGTCAGATTCTTATTATGACACTGACCTTTTTATGTTTAGTTATTACCTTGTGGATTTGTCTCAGATAAAACTGCCTAGAAGATAAGACTACTGGAACAAACACATATGGACTAAGACACTTGATAGTAGTACCAGATCACCTTAACATGTTCCTTTCGTGTGGTTGACCTATTTATTATAGCATGTATCAGTTCACTGCCTTCCATCATGAGAGAAGATCCCGCCCTGTTTCTCATCTCAAATAAGAATTTGTCTCCAAGATTTCAGTACACTGAAATCCTGGCATGAGCTTGAATACCACTGCTGTCAAGGAGGGAGAGACAGGAGGCACCACAATGTTGGTCTTCAAGTTATTCTGCAAAGCTACAGAGATAAAAATAGCATGAGTATTTGCAACAAACAAACCAATGAACCAAAAATCACAATAACAAAACAAAAGCAGAGTTGTGGATCAATCAATGAAACAGAATAGGTGGTGTAGAAACAACTCCAGCCACATTCAGCTATCTTATCTTTGACAAAGGAACAAAATACTTTCACTGAAGGACAGATAGCCTCTTTAACAAATGGTGCTAGGAAAACTGCCTATCTGCATGCTGAAGACTGACCCTGGACTGTATATCTGTCCATGCACTAAACAAAAATCAAAATGAATCAAAAATCTGAATATTAAAAGAAACAATCTATTGGAAAATGAAATAGGTAAAACTCTTGAAGGCACAGGCATAGATAAGGACTTTCTGAACAGAACTCATAATGCACAAGAAATAACACAAAAAATCAACAATTGGGATGACATCAAGTTAAGAAGCTTCTAAACTGTAAAGGAAACCACCAACAGTGAAGAGATAACCTACAGGATGGGAAAAGATTTTTACCAACCACTTCTCAAAAGGCTAATAACTAGAATATATAAAGAACTCAAAAAAGTTAGACTTTCTAAATTTAAAGACGCAGTCGAGTAAGCAGCTAAAATGAACAGATTCAGCACTTCTCAGACAAAGAAGTACAAGTGACCAAAATATATATGAAAAAATATTCAATGTCACTGGCCCTTCAAGAAATACAAATTAGAACTACACTGAGATTTCATCTCACTGCAGAAAACAAAGCTATTTTCAAGATATTAAATATTAACAAATGCTAAAGATGCTTTGGGAAAAAAAAGGTACCCTTCTTCACTGTTATTGGGAGTGTAAACTTGTTCAAGCACTACAGAAATCAGTGTGGAGTTTCCTCAAAAAGCAAAAAGTGGAAATTCCACTCCACTTAGACTTATTCTCCTTCTAAACACCTTCCCAAGTGTTAAAGATATCATATATACTGGTACATGTATATTTATAGCACCACAATTCAGAATAGCTAAATCTTCAAAGAAGTTTATAAGATAAAAAATACATATACTGTATAAATATTGTCATATTTAACTGTTGTATCAAGATGAGTGAGAAATACCCAATTGATTGGCTTAGCATACCTTTGGGTATCACTGAATGGACTTATTGAAGACATCAAAGACCCAGCCTGGGTGTGAGTAGCACCAATGCTTTGTACCCTAGGTGGAATAAGAAACAGGAACTAGAGGAAGCTCCCTTCTGCTTATGGGAAGAGCTCCAGCCTATGCCTTCACCTGGTATGTCCATTTCCTGCATTCAGTGCAGACTCTCAGCCGTTCATTGCAAACCCTTCAGCTTCCTAATAGGGACACACAGGACTCTATAGCAGTTCCAGGCCTTCAACTTTTGACAGGATCTTTTGGATCTCAGCACACAGACAGCACTTTTGTACTCTTCGACACCTGCCTCAGCAGGCAGCCATCATAAGCACCAACTGCTATATGAATGAGAAGGGATCCAAGATGCAGGGAGGAGGTGAAGAGGAGTGGCATGGGTTAAAAAAATTAAGAAATGTCAATATATGTACCAATTCTCCATGATGAATGTAACCTACTGGTCCCAGCCCAGGTGCAGCCTGGGTGACACCCTCTTTCACCCTCTTGGGACACCCCCCATCACTCCGTAGTACCCCCCACACCCTACCCACAGAGTAGGAATTTCTGTCCCCTTCTGGGAACCCCCAGATCCAGTCCTAGCCCAGGCCTGGTTAGTGTGTGGGAGAGCTGCTTCTCCCCCCCTTCTCCACCTTGTCCCCTCCAGACTCAGCTCAGGCCTGGCATACAGGCCTGGGGTGAAACCCTTCAGCTGAATCCCTGCAGAGAGTGTAGGGGACAGAACCACCCTGTTAGTCCAGGAGCAGAACATCTTGCCAGTAGGGCACAACAGGTTCACCCCCAAAGGCAGCAACTGAAAGGAACTGAGCACAGCAGCCAGACCCAAGCCAGGCACAGCAGTATAAATCCAAACTTGTAGATCTACACCTGAACTTCAGTAGGTGCTAAGGCTATACCTGCAACAAAGATCTACAACAAAGGTCAGAA